>JASDQU010505632.1:54046-65781 GCA_032191745.1 Picea mariana | reverse complement strand
GGAGGATACGAGATAAGGGAGTGGAGAGGGTGGAGAGATAAGGAGAAAGGTAGGAGTGGAGAAAGGGGTGGGAGTAATTTGTAGGTGGCGGAGGGCTAAGGGTGATGTGTAGACAACGGGTTGGTGGATGAGGGAGTGTAAGGAGGCGAGGGGATGTATGAGTCCGCCAACCTGTGAACCCGATGGGGAGATGAGGGAGGAGTCCCAAAAATACTAAGTGTTGAGACTAATTGAGCGTATGGTAGAGGTAGTAGGAGTAGAGTGGAAAAGAGAAAAAGGTTAAGTGTTGAGATAGATGGAGATGAAAGTGATGAGAATACTTAGCCAAAATTCGAAAAAGGAGAGGAGAATATGATACTTAGAAAGATTCTTCAAAATCGGACCTTTGAACAAGATCTTGAGTAACTTAGGCATATAGAAACAAATTTTTGATCCGAAAAATACGCGACGAAGCTGAGACTGAGAATTGCAGAATGAACTTATAAAAGTTCAAAAAATGTCTTCTTTTGATATCAAGTTTTTTATGGATCCAAGAGCGGGAAAATATAGGTGACCAAATTTTGGTCAACACATCTCCATCTTGGATGTGGTCGTGGAGGAAAGACTCTAGCTCATCAATATAGATCCCAAAAAGAGTTGGCGAGAGGGGGCATCACTGCTTTACCCCAATGGTACTCTGGATAAAGTCGGAGAGGTCGTGAGCCAACCTGAGATGCCCCAAAACTGACTCATACAATCTCATGATGGCTGCTAGGAGGGTCTCGGATATATTGATGTCCCAAACTCTCTGGAATAGAGCCTCACGTGGCACTGTGTCAAAAGCTTTCTGAAAGTCTACAAAACAACAGTAAACCTTCGAAGAGCGATGACAAGCATCCTCAATAATGGCTCTGAGTGTGAAAATGTGATCGGTTGTTTGGTAACCTGGGCGGAAACCGACCTGTCCCTTAGCTTTGAGATGGCGACTCTCTAAATCGTCAGAAAGTCATTGATGTAGAGCTGTGGCATAAAGTTTGGAGAATGTATGTCCCACCATGATAGTCCTGTAATTATTTGGATCAGAGCTATTCCTTGATTTGTGAATAGGGTGAGTGACGTGCCTTCTCCAGGAGTTAGGGAAACCTGGACATACCACATGGTTAAATAAATCGACAAATATGTGAGTCAAGAGATCGGACGCCTTGCATAAGGAATTCGGCCTGGAGGTCTTCTTCATTTGCTACTCTGTTGGTACTCATAGCTCTGGCTGCTCGCCTGATGTCTCTCTTAGAGAAAAGATGGCATGAGGAGGGACGGGAGTGGATATGGGTGGGAGGTTGCCCGGGAATGTCGTAAAGGGAAGTTATGTGGGAGAACATGGCTTGGGGATCTAAGTCGGGTGAGATGGCGCGCTGTTTAAGGAAAAGGGCATGCCAAAAGGCTTTCGGGGAGTGGCAGAGGGTTGCACAAAGTTCACGCCTCTTTTGGGAGAGGAACGCTTGCTTTTTGTGATGAAGGAGTTTACGATAGGTTTTATGGAGGCCGTGGGAGGATGAAGGGTTGTGTGTGAGGGTGAAATGGAGCTGTTTGTGGAGGGTTTTGCATTCATCGTCAAACCAACGATTCATGGGGCAGGAGCCAGGGGTGGGCTTATGGATGTGCTGACGAGTAGAGTGGGGATAGGAGTCAAGGGCTGCCGCCTCAAGAACCTTGGAGAGGATCTCATATTTGGCTGTGGTCGTGTCTAATGATCTGAAGTGTGAAATGAGGGGGAGCAACTCCTTAAGGCGGGTGGTGTAGGAGTTGACATAGTCTCTATCAAAAAGGAAGGTGGTGCGGGGAGGTGGTGGGGGGAGCTGAGAGGTGGGGGAAGGGGAGGGGAAGGTGATGTAGAGAGGGAGAAAGTGAGGAGAGCATGGTCAACCAGAGGGAGGGGGGATACTAGGAGGTGTTGGATGTGTGGGAGGAGATCCTGGTTAGCCAGGACGTAGTCAACCACACTGGCCCCACCGTTGTGGGGGAAACAAGTAAAGTCCCTTGATCCCGAAGACACGGGAGCCCATTTAGGATCAATAAATCACGGGATTCACCTAGCTGTAAAAGGTGTTTCCCATACACTGTGAGGGGCTCAGTCCCGTCCTAAGAGTTCCTATGAAGGCCTACAAATCTCGGTTCTATCTCTTGAAGGCAAAGTGCATCCTCAACTCTGTCATGAAAAGGTACTTGTATGTCTCTGGTATGGGTGTTGAAGTCACCTAGAACAATTACCTCCTCTAGAGTGGAGTAGTGGGAGATGTACGTGTAAAGGTCGAGGAAAGGGTCCCCATCAGACTCACTATGACGTGAAAAGTGTGATGAGGCCAGGGGGAAGTAGCAAACTGCAATGTACCTGTTTGGAATTAGGGGGCTATTTTGATGGACACGAACCCACAAAAACCTGGCATGCTCATTAGATGTCACCATAGTAACCCGGCTCTGGAGGGAGTCCCATGTGAGATAAGCAACACCCCCAGAACCTTTGATGTTGTCGGACCTTGTCTCTTGTCGGCAAGACCATACCCAGTGATACCCATGTATCTGAGGTGGTGTCCGCATGGGACTCATGTGTGTCTCTGTGAGGAAAAGGAGGTCACGAGACTCGATTGCATCGTGAAGTCTGCCAGGTGAAGACCAAAATGCACCATTACAGTTCCAACAACCAATGGAAATGGTGGGAAAGCTCCCTTGAACATCTCCTCCATCTAGATGAGAACATCATTTGGACCAAGGGTGGGAGTATCTCGGAGGGGCTGAGTCCTGGATGACGGCTTTGAGGTCCCGAATAACTGCCCACTTCCCCTCTTTTCGTGCGGCTGTGACCAAATCCCTAGAGTGTTTGAGTTTTGCTTGTTGGGTTTTGGTGAGGTCTGCATCAAGGAAGATCTTATGTGTGGTTGGGAGCGAAATCAATCGTCTCTTAGCCCGAAGGGCTCTAAGACAGTCATCGAGAGACCTGAAACGAAGGAGGAGTGTGGAGTTGGGCCCCATCCATGCATGCTCCAGGGTGATGTCCTTCAGGTCCAAGGTATTGTGAAGGAAGGAAGTGCCTATCTGTAGTGGGTTTGACGAGGCTTCAAGGGGCGGGAGCCCATGTACGCTAAGGTTGAGTTCTTGAGTACGACGGAGACATTCTTCGTTGAGTTTTTCTTGTATCACCCCTTCCACCTCGGCGAGCTTAGGAGGTTGTTCTCTTTTCCGGACCACTTCAACCCAAGAGTTAAGGGTTTGTTATTGTGTTTTTGTCTCTTGTTTAAAGAGGGCCTATTGTGATTTCAATTCATCTTGCAATGTTTCAATTTCTATTTAGAGGTTAGGGTAGTCTGCTGGATTTTGCAAGTGTATCTTTTCTTGGTTTTTTATTTCGAACACTAGCTGTTTTAGCTCTGTTACCTTTGCATTGAGTTGTTTGTTTTCATTATCCAGAGAATCAACCTTCTGCAACAAGTATTTGACCTGGGATATCCAAAATGAGTAATCCCGCTCAATGGCGATGTCAGTTGGGCTGTAGATACGTCCCAGAGGTCTGTTAGGGTCAATAAGAATCCTGTTCTGTGATGTCTGGCCTGTTACAATCTCAGACTGTTCACACCGGAGTCCTCCATTCTCAAAAAACCGGCAGCTCAGAGAATCCTGTCTGATGCCTAAGCTCAGCTCGACGCGACCCATGCTCAAAACCTGCCACACCTCTGAACCCTTTGACTGTTCGAACCCTGCTCGGCTCGACCTCTGGTCGCGAAAGCTCTGTCTCGGCGCGGTCCTAGCCCGACTCTTTCTCAGTTCGACGCGATCGGTAATCAACTTGTAGAACCCTGCCTGATGCCCAAACCTCAACACGACGCGAGCTGTGTTCGACCTGTGCTTGAATTCTTCAACTCGACGTGAATTCTTCAGCTCGACCTATGCTCGAATTCTCTAGTGCGAAATTCTGTGCTCGAATTCTCCTCGACCTGTGCTCAAATTCCTCGGCACAAAATTCCCGTGTGCAAAATTCCTCAATGCGAATTCTATGCTCGATCATGGAAATCCAGATGCACTGGAAATTGGTGCGTTCGTTTGTTTCTGATTATGATTATGTGGGGGTTGAGGGCTGCTCCAATGGCGGCCTCGGCAAACTCTTTTGCGCGGAATTAGAACCCGGATTTAGAACTTGAGCAGGTCATAGTTCCAAGTGAGAGAGGGACTACAACAAGGGAAACCTATCAAAGTCATGTGTGAGTATGAACTGGAGTGGGGTAAGACTTTTGGGTATGCTTTTCTCCTTTCCTCATTGAATTTATTAGGAGGAAAGGAGAAAAGCATCCACACCATCACATGAGTACTAAAAATAAAGAGAATTGGATGCCACGTTATCCAGTATCAGAGCATGACCAAGCCATTCCATTAATACTTGAAAATAAAATACATAGCAGCATAAGGATTGCTTGAGCTCTATTCTAGGACTCAGAACAAAGTTAGATTAAAAAATGACCAAAAACTTGAGTAGTAGCCTCCAAGTTGTTCTCTCTTCTCTAACAGCCATAGTAAAGATAAACATTGTAATGCTAAAGTGTTCCTAAGGACAAAAATAAACATATAAAACCAACATTCAGTTTCTCCTATCTGGGATGGTATGCCGCCTCAGCTTCCAAAGCAGCAAGCTCTAAATTGACACCAACAGGGTGTGTTATTGTCCAAATGCTTCTTTAAAAATAGTTGAGCTTCACATTGTAGAACAACTGAGATTTACCGTTGTTAATCTCCATGTTGCATCCGTCTGCTTGTGTTTTTCAAAGAGTTTTGGCAAGATGCTTCACTCTCAATTTAAGTCTCGAGCATCCACCACCTATCAAGAGGTGGGATGCCATTTACACTGTTTTGGCATGTGACCTCCTGCCCTGACTTAATGGCCAAGATGGCTTCTGTTATGCAATGACCCCCTTGTCTTAAGTTTTAACAGCCCAGCCATGATGGCTTCCACTATTCAACGACCCCTTTGTGGGGGTGCACTGGCCCACAAGGTGTGAAAATGTCACTTCATGGGGGACTTGAACCCTGGTAGGGGCAATAACAACACCTTGCTTTCACTGACCTGGCAAGCCTCCTCTGACTGCTTAAATTTTTCTGTATGTGCCAGGGAGACATAAAAGCATAAGATTATATTCTATTGAGAAATCTGCTCCAAAATCCTTGCTGATATATTTTAACACTATGTTGCAGGAAACATCTAGTATTGGGCCGTGCCAGTCTTGTTTTCGTACAAAAACGGGGAAGCGTGTGTGGTACGGCCTTGAAATGCATTTCCGGTAGTACAAATGAGTCCCATGTGTGGGAAATGCATTTCATATTGCTGGAAATGTGTTTCCAGGCTGTACCAGCATATGTACAATGCATTTCCAACACTAAATCTGCCTATTTTGACTTGGTTTGACTCAGTTTGGCCAAAAATGCTGGCAATTAATAGTAATGTTAAGAATGTTAAAGTCTTGAAGTAAAAGTTGATAAAGGAAATGTCAATTTTTACTTAAATTTGTAACAATACCATTAATTTTTTGAGTATGTTTGAGAGTGGTTCCAACCTCATTGGACTTCATATGGAGAAAGTAGAATTTCATGTCCCATCCAAAGTTCAGCAGACTTAGCAGTTTTTAGGATTGGAAGGATTGCAACATTTTCATTGGATTCTATCACACATGAGGGTATGGGATTGGAATTTAATTAAGAGCACCAAGCCCTTTATGTACCTCGATGTTGGTGGTGTTGATTGTTGAACTCCTCTATCTTGGCCTTAGGAAAAATGTACCCTTCACTCGAGCCAAAATCATTGATTAGGCATGTTAAGCTTTTTTACCATATTTTAAGGCTTGGATTAGGCAGTTTTATCAAAATGGGGTGGTGTTGACTGATGTCCCTAGAGGATCAATGTAGAGGCAAAGGCTAGAGTCTAGACAAGAGGCAAAGGGTGATACTAATGATGAGGATCCCAATATAAGTGATGGTGGAACATTGCTTGTCATTTAAATGTTGCTCATTTATTCATAATGCTTTCTTTCAAAGTTTGAATATAATATGCTATTTATGAAATAGCAGATTATGTGTGTGTGTGTGTGTGTGTGTGTGTGTGGTATTTCCCCGTTTCCAAATTTTTGAGGGGTCACGTTTCCAGCGCATTTCTGTTTTGGAAACTCGTACCCATTTCCCTGTATTGTGCAACTTAGTTTTAACATTATATTCTTGGACATGTTCAATTATAAATGTTTCTTGGACTTGGATGCTCTACTACAGTAAGGTTAAAGGATTGATTTTCTTGGACTTCAGATGCTCTACGACTGTAATGTTAAAGTTTTGATTTTCTTGGATTAGTGATGCTCTATTACATCAAGTTTGAAGTAATGCACCTAACACTTTTACCTTTCAGTTTTCTTAGGCCTCAAGCTTCTGTTTGGATAATTCTTAAGCTTCAAATACTACACCGTATTTGAATAGGTTTTGATGTTTCACTGCATGCTGGATCAGTATAAATACGGAAGAATTCATTGTAATTAACATACTAGAACTTCGCATTTTTCAAACAATCTTAATTCTGATGTTCCCAAGGGATCATCTCACAAGTTTTTTGTAAATGTGCAGATCATTGGCATAGGAAGGGAGGAACTTTCACTTGATCCATATAAATGAGTACTGTATGTCCTTTTGCAAGGGCATCCAGCAAAGATGCTGAGCACTCTGGAGAAAAGATCCAGAAAGAACACAAGGCAGATCCAAATGATCAGCCTGATAAGGATAAGCAAGGGAGGGATACTGACTCAGATGAAGGAGCCACTCCGAAATGCCCTTTTGGATATGATTCTCATTCATTTAAGCTGGGACCATTCAGCTGTGTAATTTGTCGAGCTTTACTCTATCAAAGCAGCAAATGTGTACCTTGTGGTCATAAATTTTGCAAGTAAGCTACACTGCATATCAAGATGAGATATACATTATTAATATCTTGATAGTGTTGTTAGTAGTTACTATGGTTGTTTGGCTGATTTTTGCAAATTTATTAGAGAATATCCCCTGCTATGTTGGCACTAGTAAGTTATAGATCCGATTTAATTGTAAGTCATGTACATTCTTTATTTTGTCTTCAGAGCATGCATTTTGCGCTTTAACGATTGCCCTTTATGCGGAGCGGACATTGATAAAGTTGAGCCTGATACTGATCTTCAAGTACTTGTTGATCAATTCATTGAGGGTCATGCTAGAATCAAGAGAACAGTACCTAATTCAGATGATATAAAAGGGAAGGAAGATAAAAAACAATTGAAGAATATTATTTATGAGGATGTTTCTTTGGAAAGAGGCAGCTTCCTGCTGCAGCATGCAATGAGAGTAAGCTGAGAACGAATTTTGATGAATTGGTTATTGAAATCTAGCATTGTCACAAGCTTTTTCTTGAAAGGATAAAATGTATTCTTCTTGGTGCTAGTTATTTTCACGAATGATTTTTGTTTGGTTAATATTTCCCTCTTCTATGACATCTTGAAATATTCTCATGAAAAACATGAAGAAAAAGAACAAGAATATTAGGTGTTGACATTGTAAAAAATTAACAAGGAAGGACTTGTTTAAATTTGACTTTTTTTTTCTGAAGTTTCAGCAGGGAGCATAATATTTGATAAATATGTTTGGGGGAATATATTTACTCGTATGATTTTTACAGAAGATTTGGCTTCTGAACTATGTAACATGTGCAGGCATTTCAAGCCCAAAATTTAGAGAGTGCAAAGTCAAGGCTGACTTTATGTGCAGAGGATATCCATGAACAGCTGGAAAGTTCTGGAAGCACTCCAGAGTTATGTTCTCAACTGGGAGCTGTTCTTGGCATGCTTGGGGATTGCTGGTATTTCTCTCTCTCTCTCTCTCTCTGATATTCATACACATGCTCACTTTCACATCTCATGGAAAGACAAAATTAAATATGGAGGGAAAGTGACTTGCAGAACCTTGGATAATTCATTAAATAGTCTTCTCAACAGGGGATTCCACATCTTATAGCACACATATAGCAGCATATGCCATAGGCCCATAGAACACTGGGGCCTTTTCAATATTCTAGATACAACTCTTCACAGATGGTTTTAGCTTTTCTTGAAAGAGAGAGTGGATGTCATGTTCTTAGAAAAACTGAAACTCTTTTATTCATATTTTTCTTGTTTAGCAAAGGATAGGTTTATTTTGAATTCATAGACTTTGGTTTTGTAGCTGTTACAATTTTTTTTGAAATCAGTGTACCCTATTTATCCTTGTCACACCCAGTGAATCAAGCTATGATGTTATAGCAGTTATAGGAAGAAAAGATGCCCAACCTACCCCGTTGCTGCTTTAAAATTCTCCTTGCTGGAATAATCGTTTTAGTATTGTGGTTAATGATTAGATGCTTTTTCTAACCTGAACAGTTTTCGATCGCTATAATGTCAATATGATATGCAAATACAATTTTTTCTCAATCATACTAATTGATATTTTACATTTTGTAGCCGGGCAATGGGAGATGTCAGTGGTGCAGTCAAACACTATAATGAGAGTATAGAGTCTCTTTCAAAATTATCTACTGATGATGCTGAGGTTTCTTTCTTCCTTTTTCATGGGCATCCTCTCCGCTGTCCTATTTATATCTTCATGTGTGCATTAGGACAGATATGTGTAGTTGATGGACAAAAAAATCATAAAAGCCATGCATAAGCATTATGTTACTTCTATGAATAGATAACTATGCAGCTGGTTATTAAATGTATCTACGCATATGTAGACAGTGGATTGTGTGACAAGGTGTCTGATCTCGTTTATGGATTTAAATTTTACATTATGTTCAGACATCCATTTTGTTACTTTCTAAAAAAGTTTCAATACATTTTGAGCAGGCAATCTTTAATTTTGTTGGCAAATGGAATGTTGCATGTTTCAGATTTTTGTGTGTTCTAAAGTTCTATCTTTCCTTTCCTGGTAAACTGAATCTTGGTGATAATGCTGTTGCAGGTTGTGCATGCACTTTCAGTGTCTCTCAACAAAATTGGAGATCTTAAGTACTATGACAATGATCTTTTAGCTTCACAGTCGTACTATTCTCAGGCGCTGGATGTTCGTAGAAAGGCCATTAAAGATTTTACAAAACTATCCTCACAGGTTAGTTTTCACAAAATATTCTGATGTAAGACACCTTTCTTTTGTATGTAAATACTTTTGCTTTTAATTTGTCTGTTCTAGAAAATTTATGGAGAGTAGATATGGGCATGCTATAGTGCATTTGCACTTTCTTTGATGCTTTAATAATTTACGGAGAGTATTTTGTTCATCTCCATGAAATAAAAAATCGAGCTTGAGTTTTAGGTTTGTGAGGATGGTTAGGCATTTATTAACTAAATGATCTGAGTGATGTATAGGTTCAGGAGTATTTCTGTCAGTTGGAAATTGTAATCTTGCATCTTTTAGAGAGAATTACTCTCTTCAAACCTTTTTCCGTAGTTATTCATGCCTCAATATTTGTGCTGCAGATAATTGATGTTGCAGTTTCATTGGCTAAGGTTGCTGATGTAAACAGAGGCCTAGGTAATGAAAAAGCTGCTACAGAGAGGTTTCAAGAAGCAGTGAAATGCTTGGAATGCCTTTCATTGCAGCCTAATGAGGAGGCATCTCTAGAAAAAAGGGTGAGCCATTTTTATTATGTGATTCCTCTGTTTCTTTTACTGTACAATTTTGTTTGGGGCAGTGATAAATTCAATATGAGGCAAAAAGCTCCTTCAACTAATGCATGCAACATAGTTGTTTTAGCAATTAAATTGGTTGCTGAACAGCAAATAGTTTCTATTATCACTTGCAAGTCTATTGGGATTCTTCACTTGCCTTATAACTCCAGCTTTGGGACCTTCTGTCTGTTTTACAGCGGCTTTCAGTTTTAGAGTTTCTCCATGGTCAACTCAAGGAGTGTCAAATTACAGTCCCTGCTGGAGAAAACTGAAATAGGTTGCTGTTTGAATATTCATCCTGAAGCTATGAATGAAAAGTTCTTGAACTACGTGTAGCAGTGGGAATTTATATATGCCGGAGTAGAGATTATATCTGAACTTGTTATTGGCCAAATCATTGGGTCGTGCTCGTTTCCAAGAGTACAAATTATCTACAAAGTACCTAACCAGCAAATGACTGAGAATCACTATTGATTTCTCAGTTGGAAAATAACTGCCATAATGGTAGACCTGTAGTATCCAATATGGTTTACGTTTTCATACCATTCCTTGATTGTTTTTTACTTTTGTAGTATCCCTCGATAGCTTATATGGATTGTTTGCCCAGTGCCATGTATATAATCAATGTTTGCAGACCATGGAATTCTATGCATGATTAAAATTAAATATGTTTATGTAGACAGAAATTGTCACATTATTGTAAAATCTGGATACATTGGATCACAGGATTGATGTAAATCACTGCTAGTTGGAGGTTTAGATATACACATTATTTACTAAAAAGATCTGAAATGTTATATCTAAATCATTCTTTTGCTTTATATTCTCTTAGTGTACAAGATTTATAGATATGAATACTTCTCTTGTCAGCGTATTCTTGACTGCTCTTTTGAAATAATATTTTTATCTGTCATAGCAATCTACATCCAAGTCATATGATTGGATGCCATTTTTTTGGACAGTTGAAAATGTGGAATAGTGATTTATGTAAATCATTGACTACATATATGTTTATTTTTTTTCTTTTTATTTTTTGGTAATTTAGCGAAGATCTATTAATATTGTACAAAAAGAGTTACAAACAGATAACTTTGCAGCCTAATCTCCATGAGAACAGCATGAGAGTTTTCAAAATAGATAGACTAAGGTTGTTCTGAGGTTCCACCCAGTGTTGTGAATAACAAGAGCTTATAGTACTGCTTGCCTGAGTAAGTGGAATTGTTTATAACTAACATGATTATATATATATATATATATATATATATATATATATATATATATAGAAGGACAACATGAACTATGAAAAAACAAAAACTTAGGTTGACAAAGGCTAAACTTAGGTTGACATACCTCCAACTTTCATGAAAAAACATTCATGAAAGTTGGAGGTATGTCCTCCTCTAGATTGGTCCTAGCAGCAACCTCAAACTGGACTGCATCGTCATTACCCAGCTTCTCTTCCTTTATCTCCCTAGGCTGTTCTTCCTCTTCTAGTTCTTCACTTCTTGCCTCTAACTCCCAAATTTCATGGATTAGATTGTCATGTTTTTGATCTATATGGTCCAATTTCCTTTCTAGCTGGTTCAGTTTGTGGAGGACTTCATTTTGCTGAGCACCTTTTACCTCCATTGTCATGACTATGAAAGTCTTCATATGTCAGTAAATTTTCACCAATTTCAAGAATTTGGTTTCTCGCTTTTCGAAAAGCTAGTCTCTAGAATCCATTCAGATATCTCCTCATAAACCTGCTCCCTGGAGGCCATGCCTCACAGGGCTCACCCCCTACCCTCAATTGTCTCCACTACCCTTTTTATCTCATAATTTTTTTTCTATGGTAGGTTGTTGTCGCTTCCTTTGTTGTCAACTATGTGCTACATTTCCTAGATTTGCCTCTGTACTTGCTATGGCTGCATTCCCCTTGCTCCATTCGCCTTTTTGCTTACCATCTTTATCTGCTCAACGTACAACCCAAATGGCCTTTGAAGCAGAGCCGAAACTCACTGAATGAGAGAC
>JASDQU010505632.1:41389-53233 GCA_032191745.1 Picea mariana | reverse complement strand
AATTGATTACATATATGTTAATGGCTATTTTAACTTGAATTAAATTAAATTTATTGAATGTTTTTGTGATTCACTTAATTTATTTTTATGAATGGAAATTATCAACCATAAATCTTGGGAATATGATACTTATAGAGTTTTAGGATGATCAATCAATGAGGTAGAGTCAACAAATCTGGGCTATCTCATCAATGTTATTCAAGGAAAATTGTGCCACATGGAATGACTTTGATGGTCTGTAAAGGGGGAGACTTTCACTCCTGCTAGATGGTCTTGGGTTGTTAACTTGTTTCATGTTCGAGGAAAATGAGCTCTTAGCCAATAAGTGGTAGTGTTAGGGCTTACTCCAAGACCAAAACGCTGTTGTTATCGGGCTAATTGTTAAGTGTGGACACAAATCAATCCCCCTAGCTTCACTACGAAACTGGAACAAAACAAGACAGTACACTACTCTTTCTTTAGATTTTAATTATTAAATGAGAAACGGATCTAGGACATACCTTTTAAATATCGAAGATCCGACTTCGTCAATGCAATCCAAGCTCCGTCGTAAGGCTTATGGAGAAATATCTGCAAAGTAACACAAGTCAACGAAGACAAGAATAACATAGCCTGCTTGATATGAAACTATGTATGTGATCAAGGAATCATACAATATGGACAAATAAGATTCATATAGGAAAGAAAAGTGCATCTCTATTAAATAATAGAAAGAGAGATTACAACCAAAGCCTTGATGTCGTAAGGCCCCTTCCAACAGTGCCTTGCTTCCCACACACTTCTAATCCACAGATTCTGTCACTATAGATCTGAAAGTCACTCACAATCTATCTTGACAAAGCAAAGCTCAAATCCACTCTAACCAAGCTACCAATCTCCAAAAACTCAAACTCAATCCAATCTAACTTTCTCCATGAGAGCTCCTCTCCTTTTATAAGTTGAAGAGGATAAGGTGAGGAGGTTGGGATGACCCCACTAAATCAGAAAAATGAGTAAGATCCAAACTGATCGGAGGCCACCTCACCATAGAAGCTTCTCCTTCTAGAAGCATCGAGAAGATGCTCGTTTTTCCCACGTACGAAAAATCGTCTCACCCCTAGAACTAAGCAGAGTGCGACGACATCGCAGGCCAAGTTTAGAGCAGGGGGCGACAATCAGACATTGTCGCACCCTATATATACTGCAGCCTGCGACGACCTTCCTTAATAGGGTTTTTACAAAGGAAAATACAATTTATTCTCTTAGGCAAAGTTATTCTCCCTTCTTTTTTCAGGAATTTGGGCCACTGATCCTTCTAAAGACAAAGTATAGGTTTACATCATTAACGGTCATAGGGATGACGAAAATAATGTGTAACAGAGAGCCCCCCAAAGTATGAAGTTAGAACAAAGTGATAACTGAAATACTTTGTCGAGTGTGTGTAGGGAACAAAGAACACGTCGGTCTGAAACCTGCCAAAAAAAAGGAAATACAGTACAATAATATATCATCACTGAAGTAGGCATTCCCATACTCAGAATACAAATGGCTCAAAACATAAATATCGACATGCAAAGGTTCATGTCAAGTAAGACGGGTCATGGCGACCAAACATACACTGTTGATCCATGCCAATATGTTTCAAATCTGAGCATAGCCACCAAAAATACACTGTGGATCTATGCATTAAAGACTCAAATTTGAACATAGCCACGAGACATACACTGTGGATCTATGCAACCGTACAATATGAATATACTCCAACGCAACCTGAATTTGTCAGAAAAGATTCAGGATCTTCATCTCCACCACTCTATAGTACGAATCTAACCATGTGAATACATGTGCTGAAGTCGAATATGGTAGAAACCATTTGATTACCGGTCATTAATGAATACCGTGAACAAGTGCGAGAGAAATCACCATTAATGTAAATGATTCCTAAGGTACTCTAGTACAATCCAACAAATGTGAATTAATGAGTTGAAGTCGAACATTCGGCGGAATCTCTCGATCAAGGGTCAATAATAAAAACCCACTGTCGAAAGCGAGGAAACTTGCTATTGAGGCATGCAAGTTCCAAGGTACCAATTAGTTTCCAAGTCTAATTCCTGGATAATGAGTTGAAGTCGACAGGAAAAGACACATCACAGGAGGGCCTTAATGTATCCCCCATCAATGACACGAAACAGGTAACAAGATTTGAGGTATATCAGAGTAACAAGTGATTCAGGACTGACTCATGGATGGTCGACACAATAGAAGGCTTAAGGATTGTAGAAATGGCGAATACAATAGAAGGATTTTCGGGTTGAACTTCTCTTTGAACATATTGACGAAACAACAACTGTCTTGGAAACACTGAGTCAACAATAGGGATCACAGACCAATTTGTAATCTTAGAAAGGGGTATGATCAATAGACAAACAAATTTTCCAACCTAGACACAAAACGAATGAAAGGGTGTCATGTTCAAAGGTGTCTCTTCCATAAAATACAGGTTTATATACATTTCTTTTCCAATTCCGCCCCCCACCATTTTTGGCGAGTACCTCTTTATTTTTACACAAGATTGAGGAGGATAACATATGCTTGAACTGTAAGCTCATCATTCGGATGAGTCCTTCGGAGTATTTTTAACGAACCCTAGGAAGGAGTGGTTTGGTTCCATATGGGTCTTTCGATGCTTGTTTAACGAGTCCAAAGAAATAAAACTCGGGTTTTTCGTTTTTAGAGAGTTTAAAAAACACTTAAAGAAAACTCCAAAATGTCCTTTTTCGTAAAGTAGTTTGATGAGACCAAAAAGGAGATAAACTACTGCTTAACAGACGTTTTCTTCAAATACTTTAACGAGCGTGAAAAGAACAAGATCACTCGGCAATCTTTTCATGTTTAGAGTCTGAAAAGAGCTTAAAGGGAACTCCAGGGGGTTCCTTTTTTGTATAACCTTTACGAGTTCGAAAAAGTGATAAAAGTTTACTCGGTTACATTCTCCTGTATTTACGAGCATGAGAAATAACAAAGACTAAGCTCGAGATTGTTTTCATTTTTACGCAAGCTTAAAACAAAACAAAACAATGCTTGAGATATATTTTATTTTTACACAAGCTTAAAAGCTAAACAAAACTATGCTTGGACTTGGTTTCATTTTTAGACAAGCTTGAACCAGAGGAAAATATGCTTGAGGTAGCTGGTTTCATTTTTACACAAGCTTGAACCATAGAAAACTATGCTTGCGACTTCCCAACACATAACACAGGGATGGTTGGTACTTAGCCCCCAGCTTGCTCAACTTCAACATGAAGTCCAGAGGCTGAAAGCATTGCCCCCCAAGCTTCGTCTCATCCAATGGCACATGCGAATGAAATGAAGCTTCAAATACTATACGAAGGACTTGACTCAAACAAAGAGGGGGAAACTATTTCATTTTTTAATGAGTTTGAAATCAAAAAACCATGCTCATGGCTGGTTTCATTTTTTAATGAGCTTGAAATAAAAAAACCATGCTCAAGAATCTAGGTTCAATCCCTAGACTTCTATTTCATTTTTTAATGAGATTGACACAGAAACAAGAACTATGCTCATATCCTCTGTTTCATTTTTTAACGAGCTTGACATAGAAAAAGAACTATGCTCGTAACCTCTGTTTCATTTTTTAACGAGGTTGTCACAGAGACGCAAAAACTATCCTTGTAAGTTGGTTTCATTTTTTAACAAGTTTGAAATCAGAAAACCATGCTCAAGAATCTAGGTTCAATCCCCAGACCTTTGTTTCATTTTTTAACGAGCTTGAAACAGAAACAAAAAGTATGCTCATAAACTCTTTCATTTTTTAACGAGGTTGCTGCAGAGACGTGGAAACTATCCTCATAGTTAGTTTCATTTTTTAACGAGCTTGAAATCAGAGAACCATGCTCGAAGCTGGTTTCATTTTTTAATGAGCTTGAAATAAGAAAACCATGCTCATAAAACTCTTCTTGATCATGGCTTCCAAGAGGACAACACTCTGGAAGGACATCATGTCAAGGTACAAAACTCGGTCATGGATTCCAAGAGATCTTCACTGGATGAAAGAAACACACTCTGGAAGGAACACATGTCAAGGGCCTCGATAGGGGTAAGGAGGTCAGGCTCTAAAGACCCTATTGAAGAGATCACCATGTCAACTACCGGATCTAAGTCATAAGAGACTGAGCTTAGAGTGAGAGGCTCATCTTCATCGGCAGTTGAAGGCATGGGAGACAACGCCACATAATTGACCTATGACAGGGGTGATATCGTCTGCATATAATATAAGAATTGTTTAGGGAAGTAATTGAATTGACGGTCAAGCCAGGACCAAAAAATGAAAGTTGATTAATAGTCACCACTCTTCCATCATGCGGGAAATATATCACACGGAAAAGAGTGGACACGATAGCTTTCATGGCATAGACATAATCTCTCCCAAGGAGTAAATCGAAATCCAAGGGGTCTTGGACTACGATGACACCAATAAAGATAGTTTTCACTCCCAAAGTTACATGAAACTAAGGAAGGATCCCTAAAGGGTCACTAGTTCTTCTGTTAAAAGATAACAGATTCTGTGTAACCGGCACAAGTTGTGTTGGACAACTAAGAGGGGGGGGGGGTGAATAAGTTGTTACTGCGCTTAAACAATTATCCCCATTTTAAACTCATTACCAAACACTCAACGATGATCACAATAATTCAGGGAAGTAACCAATAGAGTATTCAACATCAATCACACACATGAAATACACAGAGACGGATATTCTTGAGGAAACCCATAAAGGGAGAAAACYTCTTATTCTTKATATGATAAGTAGTCTTTATTTTCTGTACATTATCATTCTTATGAGCTCCAACTCCTTTTGAGGCTACCACCTCTGTTTTACAAGCTGCAACTTGTTGAGAGCACCTACTCTCTGGTTTCTCTAGCACTCACTAGAAGGAAGCACCAACTCCTTGAGTGTTATAGCACCAATTGGATGAAAGCATCAACTTCCAGTGACACATGCACCGACCTGTATAACAAAGAATGATAGTTCTCCTTTTCACCACCCTACCACCCTGGTTTTTCTGGCTGCAACCAGATGGAAGCTACAACTCCCTGTGTTCAAGCACCCACTTGAAACTCTGAGGACAACAGTCCTCCCTAACACCTCCCTACCACCTTGATTATAAAAACTCCACTTATTGAAATTTATTACAGTGATACAATGTTTATCAATGGCTTACCAGTCTCATCACTGTTCTGCTACACTGTTTTCTCTGCTTGCATCAGTGTCCTTCTGCTCCCTCACTTGCGCTTTCTATTCTTCAACATTTTATACTCTGTGCGCCATGTCCATTCTATGCCATATGCCTCTTCTGTGCATTTCAGCTGCTGTACACAACATGCTTCTAACCCCATGAATAACTCTCAACAGAAACAATTATCTTTTCTCTGTTCTGCGTATATTTATCATGCCAAGTCCTCTGCCAGATCATACACGTAACTCTTCGTTCTCTTTGACGATCATGCTGAGTCTGTTCTTCATTAGTGGCCGTTATCCTGAGATTCTTTAGCTTCTCTGGCAGTTACAGTCTTCAACTCTCTTCCATCTGTCAATTGTCTCTATGATGAGTTTTCATTCCATTGGCAGTTACTTCGAGACTCTTCAGCTCCTCTGGCGATCACCCTGAAGCTCTTCAAATTCTCTGGTAGATACAACCACTCCGTTCCATCAGTTATAGAGAGTCATTTTGGCTTCTAAGCCCCTTTCTTCATGTGACCATCGACAGTGACCCAACACCTATTCAGAAGGCGCTTCTCGATCTCTCGAACTCTGAAGTGGAGCTTAGCGACGTGTTAGCTCCTCCCTCGATATGACCTTGGGCGATGAACTCATGTGACCACACGATTGCGGGCGTGTCCAAAGGTGGTGTAGAACAAACTGCTTTTCGCCCCGCAATTTACCTCGAGCCTCCATGTGTTCTTTCTCCAAAACCATGGTTTTGATTGCGGCCCGCCTTCAACTTTTTAAAGTTCGTGGACCTTCAATCCCCGCAATGCGATGAGACCGTCAATCTTACGATCTTGATGGTGCTCCTGAGTGGATGGATCAGATTGGACGATTTATTTCATGGAAACAAATCAATGGTTAGATTTGATCCTTACACTCATCCTTTCATTGTTCAATCCGACGGCTAGGACTTAATCAAACATTGAGATGTACGGCTGTTGCAACTTTGCCCTTTGGAACTTTGGGATTTCAAATTTTCAAACTTACACTATCCTTCCACTGTACTATGATCAATGGTTGAGAATACACCCGAAGTGATCTTTCAGATCAGACGACTCATGTCCTTGCTGAGGTGGTCTACTGACGTGGGTGAGACGTGTAGGGAGTGTAGTGGAGTGTGGAGGCAGAGCGCGGTAGTGGAGTGTGACGTCGGAGCGCGAAGGTGGTATGTATGAGTGGTTTGGTGGTTTACTCGGAGGGGGGGTTAGGCGGTAAGTGGTAATGAGCGAGGGGGGTCCGAGTTAATAGGAAGACACATATGAGGGTCCCACATGGAAAATACCACCAACTCGATCCCCCCCTCGGTTACAGGCAGAAAGGTCGAGGGGGTGGGGGGAGAGGGTTCAATATGCCCTATCAACCGTAGATCCGAGTCCACGATTCTCGACCGCTGAGATTAGCACGACCTTTTCCTAACTTATCCTGTCCTTCCACTTTAGAATGATCTGACGACTGAAATTCACTTCGGATGATCCGACGGTCGAGGATTTATTTCGGCTCTCCGGGTCTCCGAGCTTCAGGTATTTCAAATCTCAAACTGACGCTCTGGATTAGACGGCCCAGATCCACTTCAGACGATTTGATGCTTGAGATTTACTATGGACGATCTGACGACTAAGATCTATTTCGAATGATCGGACGATCGAGATTTACTTCGGCTCTCCGGCTCTCCGGGCTTTAGGGATTTCAAATCTCAAACTGAAAAATCTGAAGTGAGATTTTTCCGAAGCTTAACCTCCTCGCATCTTTATACTCGAACTAAATGTTGTTCGTTGATCATGATCCTAGATCGATGGATCGATTTGTCTGCGATGCAGCTCTTCTAGCTTATCCCGTCCTTCCACTCGAAAGTGATTCGACGGTTGATGGGAATTCGGGTAATCAAATTCTCAACCATTTTTCCCCGCTTATCCTATCCTTAAGTTTAAAATGATTCAACGGCTGACGGGAATTCGTGTGATCGAGATTTCAGATCTCAACCCTTTCTTATCCTGTCCTTCCACTAATTCAATCTGACGGTTGTCGCGTATTCCTCATGAGCTTATCCTCCTTGAAAATCCATTGGATCTAATGGTTGTTGGTTCTTTGCACTCAGATCCAACAGATGGGATCAGTGCCTCTCTTGCGCACTCGTTCCTTCTGTTTGGACTCTGATCTAACGGTCCAGATTTTTCCCAGTGTTCGATCCAACGACCACTGTCGCTCCTCCTCCTGAGCTTATGATCTCTCCGACTTAGAAGGTTTTTTAAGTGTTCACGGGTCTCGACCTTTGCTCCTCCTGCGAGTCTGTCTCTTGGACCTCGTCTGCACTTCTGGAAAATGCTATCTTTTCTGAGCTTTCTCGTCTCTGCATACTATTCGCTTCTCCTCCTAAGCTTATGATTTTCCTGTTTTCCATCAACGCTGTTGTTCTTTCCATCAATGACAAGAACACGCTTTCTTGTAAAACATGCCAACAATCTCCCCCTTTGACATTAATGGAAACCTTAAAAGGTTGCGCTATTCTGCTTGGACCTCCAACTGTAGCATCCAAACCACTCATTTTCTCCCCCTTTGACATCAATGTCAAAGAAAACATGCTCCCCCTGAGTTGTTGCATTACTTTTCAGAGGTATCAGATATCCAACCAACACATACCCCCCCTGACAACATGGACTCTCTTAGGTTGATAATGGGGTCACACCCAACTTCTGGCGTAGATACTCAAACTGAGCTTTTGCAAGCGGTTTAGTGAAGATATCAACAATCCGATCTTTGAATGGAATATAATGCAAAGAAACAACAATGTTGGTCACCTGTTCCCTCAAGAAGTGATACTTGATGGGTATATGCTTGGTCTTGCAGTGAAATACATGATTCTTTGACACACTAATTGCACTACTATTATCAAAATGAATTGGGATTGGTGCAGTATATTTTACCTCCAAGTCTGCAAGTGTCTGAATCATCCATAATACTTGGGTACAACAAGTGGCAGCTGCAATGTACTCAACTTCTATAGTCGATAAGGAAATGGACCCTTGCTTCTTGCTCAACCATGCTACAAGGGAATCTTCTAAGAAGAATGCACCTCCACTCGTGCTTTTCCTTTCATCCATGCAGTTAGCCCAATCAACATCTGAATAGACTGATAATTGAAAATTCTGATTCCTAGGATACCATAGGCCATAGTTCATCGTTTCTTTCAAATATTTGAATATTCTTTTGATGAATATCAAATGACTCCGTTTAGGTGCAGACTGATACCTTCCTACCATTCCAACATCATGCATTATGTCTGGACGAGATGCTGTGATGTACAACAGGTTGCCTATCATAGACCTATATGAAATTTGATCAACATTAGGTGAGTCATCATCCTTGCTTAGCTTGCATCCAGTGACCATAGGTGTGCTCACAGGTGTAGAATCTTCCATTTGAAACTTTTTCAATATTTCTCTTAGATATTTCTCCTGAGAAATAAATATTCCTTCAGACCTCTGAATAATTTGTAGACCAAGAAAAAATGACAGTTCCCCTATTATAGACATTTCAAATTCAAACTGCATGGCATAAGCAAACCATTTTACTAGTGAAGCATTATTACTTTCGACGATGATGTCATCTACATAGACCAACACAATGAACAAATCATTACTCTCTGTTTTGATATATAGATTGTTGTCAACTGTTCCTCTCTTGAACCCTTTGTCTTGAAGATACTTATCCAGTTTGTAGTACCAGGTACAATGAGCTTGTTTCAACCCATATAAGGCTTTCTTTAGCTTGCAGACAAAGTCAGGGTTATCTGACAGTTGGAAACCTTCTGGTTGTTCCATATAGACTTCTTCTTTTAGATCTCCATTTAGAAAAACTGACTTGACATCCATTTAATAGACTTTAAACTTCTTATGACAAGCATAGACAAGAAACATTCTAAGAGCTTCTAATCTTGCTACGGGCGCAAATGTTTCATCAAAATCCAGTGCTTCTATTTGAGCATATCCTTTACAGACCAATCTGGATTTATTCCTAACTATTTGTTCTTGTTCATTCATTTTATTCTTAAACACCCATTTGGAGCCAATTACATTCTTATCTGCCGATCTAGGAACAAGCTCCCAAGTATTGTTCTTCTCAATCTGATCCAGTTCCTCATTCATTAATTTTAACCAATTTAAATCTTCATTGGCTTCATTGAAGTTCTTGGGTTCTACCATGGATATGAAGACTATATGTGATTGCTCGGTGTCTTTGATTATCCTTCTCCTAGTTTGTACACCTTTGTATTTCTCACCAATTATCTGACTTGCAGGATGATTCTTTTGAGTAATTATGGATGAAGGATTTGATGCTGTCTGTTGATTTGAGTCTACCTGAGTGTTTGTATCTTCATCTGACTCATAGTCTTCTTTTTCTAATCCTTGGATCTATTCATCTTCAACTTCAACTACATCCTTTGTGGTTGATTCAATATTTCTCACATCTCTTACTGGGATTCCTTCATCAACTTTTATGTCAATACAATCAACCAATTTATGCAACCTCTTATTATAGCATTTGTATCCTTTGTTGTTTGTAGCATACCCTAAGAATATGCCTTCATAAGACTTGTCATCATACTTGCCAAGGTTTTCATTATTATTCCTTATGTAGCACTTACTCCCTAAGATTTTGAAGTGTTTGATTGAAGCAGGTCTTCCATACCACAGTTCATAAGGTGTCTTGTCACTATGTGGTCTAAGGTGAAATTCGTTAAGAATATGGATTGATATGTGTATTGCTTCTACCTAGTAGGTTTGACCAATGTTATTCTCATTCATCATTGACCTGGCCATTTGCTGAATTGTTCTGTTTTGCCTCTCAACTACTTCATTTTGGTGCGGAGTTCCTGGGATTGTGTATTCTCTTTTGATCCCATGTTTATCATAAAATTCCTTGAAATCACTCTACATAAATTCTCCTCCTCTGTCTGATCTTACAACCTTTAATCTGTTGCCTATTTGATTCTCAGTTAAAGCCTTAAATATTTTAAATTTCTCAAATGCTTCAGCTTTTTCTTTGAGAAAGGCAACCCAAGTGAGTCTGGAGTAATCATCAATGATCAGCATGAAGTAGTTTTCCTTCTGTGTACATTTCTGTCTCGATGGTCCACATAAATCCATATGAACTAATTGGAGTGGTTTCTTTGTTGAAGTAGAGCTCTTGCATTTAAACTGTGTCCTGGTTAGCTTTCCTACTTGGCAGGGTTTACACACAGAATCTTGTGACTTTGATATTCTTGGAAGATCTTTTATTGCCTCAAGATTTTTGAGTTTGATTAAGTGGTCAAAGTTCAGATGTTCAAGTCTCCTATGCCATAACCAACTTTCCTCTTGTTTTCTTAGATGACACTCTTCTCTATATTCTTTCAACACATATACATTATTATCTGTCCTTATGCCTTTAGCCACCACTTGTCCTGAGTTTACAGACTTTATCTTACAACCTTTGGAAGTGAACACCACTTCACATCCTCTGTCACACATTTGACTTACAATGAACAAATTATGTTTCGGCTCATCTACAAGCAGAACATCCTAGGCTTTTCCTTTACCATTACTCAAACTTACCATCCCTTTACGCTTGATTTTACCCAGTTCATCATTTCCAAAGGTCACATTTCCTGTTTTGATTTTACTTATAGACATAAACTTATCGTTGTCTCCAGTCATGTGCTTGGAACATCCACTGTCTATATACCAGAGGTCTTTTTGTTTTTGAGATGAAAGTACTAGACCCCATTTTTCACTATATTTCTTTTTTCAAGTGTTGGCATTTCTGTCTAAGGGTTTTATCCTTGGATCTGCTTTGTAATTCTTCAGATGGCAGTTTGTAGCTTTGTGTCAGAAGTTATGAAAATTATAGCATTCGAGCTCATTGTTCAATAGGTCAAAGTGATTGGTGCAACTTTGTCTACTCATTGGTTGTTTAGTTCTATGTTGCAAAGATTGCTTATTTCTTGATCTCCTCAGTTGCATGTCTCTAAACTTAATTTGACAATTTGCAATCTTATGACCAAAATTAGAGCAGTAAAAACAGTAACCATGGAAGAAATTTTGGTACCTGAAGGATGGCCTTCTTCTTGGCATTTGTTTCTCCATCTTCTAATATCTTTGTTTTTTATCAGGGATCATCTTGTCTTTATTAGTTTTTGGTGGCGGAGTACTCACATAGTCTGATTGTCTGTTGACTTGGAACTTGATCATGTTTACTGGCTCTTTGTTGCTTGTACCACACACATAGCCTAAACCAGTCTTCAACAAAGGATATTTCCGTTTGCTCAAAATTTCATTTAGTTCTGCTGAGGCTTTAATGTTTGGAAGATTTTGGAGATATAATGCTTTAAACTTCTCCATCTCTTTCCTATTTTTTACTACCTCTTCTTCCAAGGCTTCACATCTTGTCTTCTTCTCTGATAAATGTTATTTCAGAATGTCCTCTATTTTATTTGCCTCTTCTAACTCCAGTAACTCCACTTTTAGCAGGGCAAAGTCTTCATCAGGTTTTTTACTATCTTTCTCGAACTGTATCAACAATTGTTTTTGCTTTTTTTTTT
>JASDQU010505632.1:7272-34703 GCA_032191745.1 Picea mariana | reverse complement strand
TGTCAAAGAAGCCGATTTAGATGTCCAATTGTCTGCAAAGATTAATATATATTTCGCCAAGTGGCAGGGTTTAGTAAATGTTACAACGCCTCCAAGCACCTTCTTCGAGCAAACAATAATCAGGACCTTTTCAGGAGGTTGACGGTGATGCCCTTGGCGAGGAATTCAAAAGCTATGTCTTCAAAATCATGATAGAGTATGAGATCAGTGCCGATGATCCGAGATTTAAAGAAAGCTAATCGTGGATGTGAGATTAGAATGGTAGATGAGAGGAATTCAATCCAACAAATACCTCAACCTCCAACTATTGCATATCTCTTGGCCATCATAGTCGGCATGGTTTCTCAATTAAAATTGTTTCCTGTTTTATGAAGGTGCTCCTCTCTCATTTTTTACAGAGAGCTTTGAGATTGTGCCAGCTAAGCCACCGGGAGGATGTTGATTACTACTCTGAACATGAGATGGAATCTGGAAGAGATGCAATTAATGGTCGAGACATAAATATGCATAACAAACGTGAGCATTTCTACTTTGATTACGATCATCCTGATCCAAGTATGCATGATCGGACTGCCTACTTTGATGCTGAATTTCAGTATGACCATGGAGCATATGAACCTTATAAAAACAGGGGATATGACCGTGTTGGCCGAAAGAATCCTAATTCCTTTGATGACAGGGTTCTAAAGAGACAACATGTGGATAGTCGACATGGTGAGTTTCATCGTGGCCACATGCAACAAGATGATGATCGCAGACAACAAGATGCAATGTACAGGCATCAGTTAGGGTAACTTATGAGTCAAGTGGGGAACAAGACTTTCAGGCTCCAAAGTCATTGAGTGATATTATGAAGACAAAAATGAAATTGGTTCAAGTGAATGATGAAAATGAAGGGAATAGACCTACAGAAGGGCAGAGCCAGTCCATTCAGGGATTCAATTTGAGCCAAGGAAATGTTGATTTTCCACCACCTGAGAAAGATGTTGAGGAGGGAGAACTTCCAGCCAGTGACAGTTGTACACCTGAACTGCCCACTTTTACTCCTAGGGTGGATGACATCGATTCATCTAATGATGTGGATGCTCTTATAGAAGACCAACCATAGGCTCTTTCCAATAGAGCAAAGCCTGTAGTAATGGATGACCAAGAAAATGCAATAATGAATGAAGCTGGTCACAGTAATGAAGATGAAGATGTTGACCATGAAGAGTATGATTTGGAACATACAGAATACAGAGAATAGAAAGTATAAAAGCATGAATGCTAGTTTTATAGTAAACCCCTTGGCAGATGTTAGAGGAGTTTTAAGGACAGAAAGTATTGAGTCTATTGCAGAAAAATACTCAGGAAGCCAGTCAAGAATTGAACCTCCATGATACTAAATTTCTTTCTGATAGAAAGAAACAGAGTGATGACAACTTTGTGACCTCCAGCCAACCTTTGAGTCCTTGCCTAGAGAAGATTTTATGGCTAGAGATCAGTAATCAAATGCATGTGGTAGCAAAAAAGACAGGCGGCAGATTGTTCTAGATTTAGTCAATTTTTGACTATTTCTTTAATATTTTTAAATGAGTCATGCTCCAGATGGTGGATATAGCTCAGGGAAGACTCATATAGCTCAAGGAAAGCCTCAGTGGCAGTCAGATTCATATTTTGATTTTAATATTATTCCTTAGATTTAGGATCCAATTCCTATGTTTTGTAAAACATATCAGTTTTGTTTTGTTAGGTGGCATTTAGATCCATTTTTTTGAGGATATATAACAACATGTTTTTCCTATATATGCGTTGGAGAAATGTAATTTTAAGGAGGGGTTCAGTCTTTGTGACTGAAGAGGTTCGACTTTGAGAATTTGTCTAAACCCTTTGTAAACAGGTACTTGTATATATCAGGATATAAGATTCTTTCATTATGTTGTTCAAACTTTCATTTTTCTTCTTATTTCTATACTTGTGGATGAGTTATATTCATTTATCTATGTCTATTCAGTGATGGATAACTTTCATTCTTATCTCTACATTGGTAGACAAAGATTTACAGGTCTTTTCTTGTGATAGCCAGTCATTCATACATAATTGTTGTTTGTATGATTCTACTAGTATTTCAAGCATTCTCCATCCATCATATCCTTTAAAACTATCTGAACAGTGTAGTAGAAATCCTTGTTTGTATGAGTACGTTCATGTGTGTATGAATGAGTGAGTTTATGAGCAAGTTACTCAACTTGATCCAATTTATACCCCTATTTAAATATTTGATTAAGTTACCAAGCTTGTTCCCTTTACAGTAAGGGAAAGACTCTTGGAGTGATAACAATCTCTTCGGGCGAGATCAAGACAATGAGCCAATAGCGTGGTCGGTGGGGATATTTGAGCATCCCATGGAATCAACTCTTCCTTTGAGTCCACTCCCTTGTTGGACAGACAGTCTGCGATTTTTTTAGCATATCTTTTCACATGAGTGGGGATAAGTGTGAGATGGGGCTAAAGGAGGGACTTGAAGTATTCCAACAGTCTTAGTAATCTCCAGCTAGGTGAGATTTCCGATGGGTGTGAACCATGGATGATTTTGGAGATGAGCTGGATGATGATATGGGAATCCCCTTCCACTATGAGCTGAAAGATATCGTGACTTATTGCTAACTTAACCCCCCTGAGAAGGCTCCAGAGTTTTGCAGTGTTGTTTGTGTCGAGTCCCAGATATCCTGCTGCGATGTGTAGAATTCTCCCCTCACTGTCTCGTAGTACCGCACCAAAACTAGTCAGCCCTAGATTACCCTTTGAAGAACCATCAAATTTTATTTTAACAAAGCTAGGGGGGAGGGGACCGAGTGCTCAGACTACATCGAATTTTAATATTGGGAGTAGCATTCTTTCGCGAATCTTTGGTGATATTTAGCTGTGAAGCCTAGAGGATGTGAATTTCCATAGGATTTCACTTGAGATCTTCCCGAGTCCACTGCTCGGATCTGATTGTTCCCAGATCGGGTTGAGGATCCTTGCCCAAGTGGAGTGAGGGGAGGAGGGAGTGGAGTGAAAAATTCTTTTATTTTGTTCTTTCCAAATTTTCCAAGCTGTGAAGCCTCATATTAGCTGCCATATGCGGTCTCAGATTGGATTTTGATAAGAGATTGAATCCCAATTTTCAATGGTGCTTATGATGCTGGCTCAGTTCCTGTTGGAGCGACGCATTAGTTGTGCTCCCATATCCCAAACGACCTCACTGTGTCTGCAATGATTTAGTAAGTGCTCCATCGTCTCTTCCTGTTGTCGATAGAGGGAACATATTGAAGGGCCTACAAACCCTCATTTTTTAAGGTTGTCCAAAGTGAGAATGCGGTTTTGGGAAATTAACCAGAGGAAAAGTGAAACTTTTGGCCATAATTTTGGATTCCATATTTTGCTCCATATGTGCTCTTTCGGTTGCATTTGGTGGTTTTCTTGGAGATGGTAAGCTTCATTGAATGAGAAGTTACATGTTGGGGAATGGCCCCATCTGAGGATGTCTGGTCCTTCCCTGATGTGGATTTTCCGTTCATTGGCACAGTCCCTCCAGGCCTGGAAGTCTGTCTCCTCCTATAAGTGTAATTCACGGGGTTGAGTTTTCCACCTGTGCCAGGGGTGTTGCGTTGAGTTTTCCTTCTAGAGATCCTTTACATGTAGAGTGTCCCTTGATTGCATTTGTTGATAGAGGGGGATGAGTTCTTCTATGGAGGATAAGGGCAATTTTTGTTGCCAGGAGTCTTTCCAAAATAAGGAGTGTTCTCCATTTCGTATCTTCCAGAAAACATGCTTCTATATGAGTGATATATTGCTCCAAGATGTGTTCCAGATATTTTATCCATGGATCTGATCATTGAGTTTGATTTGAATCTCCTCTCTAGTATTGGGCACATATTTCCTTTTCCAGATTCTTTCCCAGAGTTCTATGGGGTTCTTAAGCCAGTGCCACCATAGTTTATTCCCCATTACTCGATTGAGTTTTCTAGGATCTCTGAGGCCCACCCCACCCAAAGATTTGGGCCTGCAGATTTTGTCCCTGCCCACCAATGCCCATTTCTTGTTTGGTTGATGACCATGCCACAGGAAGCTTTGCTGGAGGTTTCTGATGGCTTTGATGATAGACTGGGGAGATGCTAGGGCAGTGAAGAGGTAAGTCGGCAGGGCTTGGGGTACGGATTTTAGAAGAACTAGGCGGGTTGCTTAGCGATTTGAAGGTTCAGTTACTAAGCCTATTAGAGATGGAAATCAATAGGTTGTGGGAGGAAATGTTATAAGTGGCTGTTCCCATGAGGGGAACACCCAGATAATTGGATGGAAGGGAGCTCTTTGGGATGCCCATAAGTCGGGAGATATGGTTTTGGATTGTAAGCGGGGTATTGAAAAACTAGAGCTACGACTTGTCGAGGTTTACGGAAGTTCCTGAAGTATCGACAAAGTCGATGAGGATGATTTTGAGCTTGTTAGCCTCCTGGGTCGTTGGGGTATTCAACAAAAGAGTGTCATCGAAAAATTGACTATGGGAGGGTGATCCAAAAAGATCTTTTAATGACTGTGGTTGAGTTTTTAATTGCGTGTGATTATTAACCATTTAAGAAGCTAATGAAAGAGGATGAAGATGAGAGAATATATCACAGCCATAATACAAAATACAGATCTGAACTGAAGAAATAAGAACAACAAACCATAACAAGAGAAGTGATAATGGAGTTCGGCACAAAATTGCCTACGTCTTCGGGCCTTCGTCTCAGTGGGGGAGGCTTCTTTATTTATGTTCAAAGATCAAAAAATGCATCACAACAGTGCCATTAGGCTACAAGAATGATCTGGTCATTTTCTTCCAGATCTCTATAACCCAGCAGAAGAAACGACACACAAAACGGATGACCAGAGCTCCCAGAAATGGCCCGCAAGCGTCTGCTCCTCAACAACGTCCCTGCATAAAAATGGCTTTGGCTTGGCTTCCCTTCAGCATAAATCTTCTTTGACTGTCCTCTATGGCCTCAAACAGGCCTGGTTTTTATAGATCTAAAGTTGGTTATCCATCCCCAACCTCCTCCCAAAATCTGGGCTCAAAAAAAGCCCAATATCTCCCAATAATGGCCAAAATCTTCAATAACAGGCATAAAAATCAATATAAATCCAAAACTATAATATAAAACCCACTTTAGCTTTAATATGGTCATAAGCCCCTTATACCCAGCGCACGCCCCTAAATGCTCGGTCATATGGCTCTTAGGTGGCCAAGCGCCAACCCAAAGGGCTGTGCGCTGGCCCCTAGCCCCAACTTTGTGGTCATGTGGCAATAAATAATGGGACCGAGCCCCGGGCTCATCGCGCTAACAACCGAACGAGCCCCAAACAGTGGTCATAGCCCCTGAAACAAACGGTGGTTAGGCGCTTATCATGCGCACAGGTTGTTATAACATGGTGCCTGCGCCCCCTCCTTTTGGTCACATAATATAAATGAACCCCCCTTCCGCCTATATTAAAACAATGCATTTAAATAAATTTAAACATGCTTCTATAAACAAGCAACATGTATGGCTCATTGGCTTAAGGCGCATAAATCTATGGAGAGGTTCATGGTTTGATTCCTGTTAACTCCAAAACTTTTGCACACCAACTAATCAGCCAACCCATGGCTGTCACGTGGCAGCCCATGTCTGGGCCACGTGGCACCCCACCATTTGTTGTTCTCCGATGCCACGTGTCAACATGCTATTGGTCCCCGTCACTGTCCAGTCACCTTGTTCCCTGTGCTGCCACATGTCACTTCTGCCATTGCCATGTGTCACTTCCAGAGAGTGCCACGTCACCTTTTGACTGTTGACTTTTTTTTTTACCTTTTCGCTGTTTGGGAAAACGGTCAGAGTGCGATAACTCTCGCATACAACACCCATTTGAGAAAGTAAATATATGGTAGGAATCAACGCGACGAGACGGTCACAATGGAATTGGTTTCGTCCGATTTTGAGAACTTTCATTTTTGAGCCTTTTTGAGCCCTGTCAGACTCCTGGATCTGATTCTGGATCACACCTCCCCACTAAAGGACCTTTTGGTCCCCAAAAGGTTACTGACCAGTCAACAAGCTCGGGAAAGGCCACCCAACTTTCCTCTGTCTCTGAACTTTGTCCTGTGCACCTGTCTCATCAAGATCAACTGTAACACAATCATGACAACTGACAGCGTATTGTTAGCCATTTGAACCCTGTTACATCTTACTGAAGCCACTATCATCCATGTAGACAACATTACTAATGATAGCATCAAAAAGATGACTACAAATGAGCTGATATACTTGTAATATTTGCACGACATGAGCTTATCTTGAAGCAACTTATGATTGATTTTCCATTCAACAATCATTTCTTGTTCTTGCTTAAGATCAATTACTTCATTTGAAACAATTATTGGTTTGTTGCTTGCTTGCACTGCCTTATTTAATTGTTCCATTGTTTGAAGTGTTTTATTTTCCTTAACATGATGAGAATGAACCACATAATCTTGACCTCCTTTGGTTAATTGATATTGATTCTTTGTCCCGTAGAAGATTGCCTTATGATCATATAAGTATGGACTACCTAAGACCATTCCACATTCACTTAATGACACTACATCACATGCTACCTCGTCCACATACTTAGATGAAATTGCAAATTTGATTGTGCACTGCTTTGTTATGTGCATTTGATGATGATTGCTTATCCATTTAAGTGTGTAAGGATTATGATGAGTTTGTGTTTTTAACCCCAATTGCTTAACCAATTCTTCAGAGATTAGATTAGCTTGAGATCCACTGTCGATTAATGTGTCACATGATGGTCCTTATATGAAACAAGTTACTTCTACAATCAATGCCCTCACCAATTTTACCTGTGATACCAACCAATGAGATCTTTGATTCATCACCTGAATCCAATCCCAAGTCTATGGGTCTGGTTGTCATTGCAACTGTTTGCCTTCCCTTATTTTCCTTGAACCATTTTGGCCTCTTCTTGGGATGCAACTGCCAACATCTGTCCTCATCATGTCCCTCTTTCTTGCAATGCTTGCAAGAGGGATTCCCTTCCTTCCTCGTCATTGCATTTGAATTCTTTCCATGCCATTTCCTCTTGTCCTCTTTCCTTGAAGACGATGATTCCCCTGACACACCTACTTTCCCTGCTTCAATATACGTTTCTTGAACATAAACCTCATCAAGGTTAGTGGGTCCAAACATGAATACAATGTTTCTAATATGTGCAGGTAAACCTCCTATATACTTCATAAGAGTTTCATGTGTATGTAAAGGGATGCCTAACATCAATGCCATTTTTCGAAAGCCATCAATATACTCTTGCACTGTTTGTCCTTTTCTTAGTTTTAAAGATTGCCATTCAATTAATGATTTTTCTTTATAACCCAAATGATAGAATTGTTTCCTAAGTGCAGAAATGAAGCTTTTCCATGATGGAAATACATTACCCACTTGTTGCGTTCCATTTTGCAACTTGTTTTGCCACCAGATGAGAGTTGTACCTGCAAGTCTCAAAGATGCCAACTTGATTTGTGTGGCCTTATCCTTGATCTATTGCACACTGCAGTAAACCTCCATCTACCTGACCCAATTGTCAAGTTTCTCTGCATTTACTTCACCATCATATATGGATAACTCAAATTTAACATTAAGTTTTAACAATGGCATTTCATTCTTATGTTTATGAACATGTTTCTTTGCATTAGATTTAGAACTTGAACTTGAAGAAGAAAGAGAAGAAGGAGGTGATGATGGAGGTGAAGGAGGAATCTAATGAGGATCCTCTTCCTCTTCACTTTTTCCCTTTGAAGATTCACCCAGATTTGGTCTTTTCCGTTCCAAGTAATCCTCATACAAAACTTTCACCATCTCCGACATAGCAAGGAAAGTTTTCCGAAACTCTTTCTCATCCTGAGAAAGCCCTTCTTTCGATGCCATCTTCTCACTGTGAGAACCTCTCTTTCTTAATCCAATTAATGGATTCTCTGCAACAAGCTCGCCTTCACCATGCTGTAGCTTTTCCCTGGTTAACATGCAAAACTCAAATCTAAACGTCAACTAGCTCTGATACCACTTGATCCGTAAAGATCTTTTAATGACCGTGGTTGAGTTTTTAATTGCATGTGATTATTAACCATTTAAGAAGCTAATGAAAGAGGATGAAGATGAGAGAATATATCACAGCCATAATAAAAAATACAGATCTGAACTGAAGCAATAAGAACAAAAAACCATAACAAGAGAAGTGATAATGGAGTTCAACACAAAATTGCCTACGTCTCTAGGCCTTCGTCTCAGTGGGGGAGGCTTCTTTATTTCTGTTCAAAGCTCAAAAAATACATCACAACAGTTCCATTAGGCTACAAGACTAATCTGGTCATGTTCTTCCAGATCTCTAGAACCCAGCAGAAGAAATGACACGCAAAACGGATGACAAAAGCTCCCAGAAATGGCCTACAAGCATCTTCTCCTAAACAACTTCCCTGCATAAAAATGGATTTGGCTTGGCTTCCCTTCAACATAACTCTGCTCTGACTGTCCTCTATGGCCTCAAACATGCCTGGTTTTTATAGATCTGAAGTTGGTTATCCATCCCCAATTTCCTCCCAAAATCTGGGCTCAAAAAAAGCCCAATATCTCCCAATAATGGTCAAAATCTTCAATAACAGGCATAAAAATCAATATAAAATCCAAAACTATAATATAAAACCCACTTTAGCGGGCATAATCCCTTTATACCCAGCGCGTGCCCCTAAATGCTCGGTCATATGGCTCTTAGGTGGCCAAGCGCTAGCCCAAAGGGCTGTGCGTTGGCCCCTAGCCCGAACTTTGTGCTCATGTGGCAATAAATAATGGGACTGAGCCCCAGGCTCCTCACGCTAACAACCGAACGAGCCCCAAACAGTGGTCATAGCCCCCGAAATAAACGGTGGTTAGGCACTTATCATGCACGCAGGTCGTTATAACATGGTTCCCACGCCCCTCCTTTTGGTCACATAATACAAATGAACCGTGGGCTGGGGCTTAGCCCCAGTCCCCTTCCACCTATATTAAAACAATGCATTTAAATAAATTTGAACATGCTTCTATAAACAAGCAACACATATGGCTCATTGGCATTTGGGCAATTGTTAAGGTGCGGAACTCTGTGGAGAGGTTCAAGGTTCGATTCCTGTTAACTCCAAAACTTTTGCACACCAACTAATCAACCAACCCATGGGTGCCACGTGGCACCCCACCATTTGTTGTTCTCCGATGCCACGTGTCAACATGCTATTTGTCTCTATCACTGTCCAGTCACCCTACTGCCTGTGCTGCCACATGTCACTTCTGCCACTACCGCGTATCACTTTCTGAGAGTGCCACGTCACCTTTTGAGTGTTGACTTTTTTTTGACTTTTTAGTTGTTTGGGAAAATGGTCAGAGTGCGATAACTCTCGCATACAGTGCCCATTTGAGAAAGTGAATATATGTCCAGAATCAGTGTGATGAGCCGGTCGCAATGGAATTGGTTTCGTCCGATTGTGAGAACTTTCATTTTTGAGCCTTTTTGAGCCATGTCAGGTTCCTGGATCCGATTCTGGATTAGAGGGAGATAGTTGGAGGTTATGGTGTGGTATATCTTTGAGAGAGCCATCCTCTAATGAAGCTTTGATGTAGTGCCCAAGGCCTTCCACCATTATGAAAAATATGAAGGGGGAGAGGGGATCCCCTTGCTGTATGTCGTATGCCACAGGTGGGAGAAAAGGGTCGAGATGACACTCCATTGACAAGTATGGAGAAGAAGGTTGAGGATGTGAGCTGCATGATCCAGGCTACCCAGAGGTTATCAAAGCCAAATGCTTTGAGGAGGGAGCTCATGTATTTCCAANCTAATGAAGCTTTGATGTAGTGCCCAAGGCCTTCCACCATTATGAAAAATATGAAGGGGGAGAGGGGATCCCCTTGCTGTATGTCATATGCCACGGGTGGGAGAAAAGGGTCGGGATGACACTCCATTGACAAGTATGGAGAAGAAGGTTGAGGATGTGAGCTGCATGATCCAGGCTACCCAGAGGTTATCAAAGCCAAATGCTTTGAGGAGGGAGCTCATGTATTTCCAACTTATTCTATCAAAATATTTAGGGAGGTAGAGCTTGATGAGAATACCTGGGGTTCTCGTTGACTTCAGTGAGTGAATGACCTCATGTGCTAGGATGACACTATCCATGATTTGCCTCCCCTCCACATAGCCTGATTTCTCTTTGGAGATGATGAATGGAAATATCAGTTTGAGTCGTAGGGCGATGAATTTTGTGATGATTTTATATATTACATTGCAGAGTGCTATTGGCCGAAATTGTTTAGGATGTGTAACCCTTTCCTCCTTTGGAATGAGAGTGAGGAAGGTGGCGTTGAAGGCCGAAAGAACTTTCCCTGAAGTTATAGATTCCTCAACTACTTGCCAAACTTCTTCTCGGATCAACGCCCAACAATACTAGTGGAAGAAGTCTGTTGTGAATCCATCTGGCCCTGGGGATTTGCCAGGGGGCATCTCTTTGACTGCATGATCCACTTCCTCTTGAGTGATTGTCCTGGTTAGTGCTTCATTTTATTCTTGTGTGACAAGGGAGGGGATGTGCCTTGTGATCTTGCGAATAATGGGCATTCTGTCCTTTATGGGCTGAGTGAGAAGATCTTTATAGTAGTTTGTCAATTCCTCTTCTATGCTTGCGTGATCCTGGATGGGGTTGCCCTGGTTGTTTTCTAGTTGAGTGATTATGTTTATGTATCTTCTGTGCACCATGGATCCGTGGAAGAACTTGGTGTTCTTTTCACCTTCCTTGAGCCACCGTACTCTGGATTTCTGCCTCTAGAGTATTTCCTCTTGTTCTTGTCGCTCTTCCAATTTTGCTTAGAGCTGCTCTTCCTCCTTTATCAAGGTTTTCATTCTTTCTCCTGCAATAAATACCTTCTGCAATGCTTCCCTTCTTTGCTCAATCTCCCGCTTTCTCTATAGAATATTTCCAAATACATTTTTATTCTAGATCTTTAGCTGTACTTTGAAGTTTTCTAGTCTTTGCTGGAATTTATACATGCATGTGCCATGGTCTATCTCAGCTTGTTCCTACCAATATTTGGAGAGATTTTGAAATTCTGGGTGATTGAGCCAAAACTTCTCAAATCTGAAGGGTTCGAGCTTGGGCATGCCCCCAATGTTTAAACAGAGCGAGACCAACCAGTGATCAGAGCCAGCTTTTGGGAGGAAATTGGCTTCAAGGACCAGATCCTCCAACAAAAGTGATTATGAGATGAGGAAATGATCTAGTCTACTTGCCACATGCCGATGCCCCAATCTACGGTTGGACTAGGTGAAGATACCATTTCTAGTTTCTATATCTATTAAATTGAGTTGTTCGATGAGATTTTGGAACTTACCACTATCTCGATCTAGCTGCTTGGTGCCTCCCGTCTTTTCCTCTAGCGTGAGGATAATGTTGAAATCACCTTTGATCAACTAGTGCTTTGATCCCAACATCACCCTTATAGTGGCCATTCTTCCCATGAACAAATATTTGTCTTGAGCACTTTGGGGCCCATAAGCATTTGTAATCATCCCTTCTTTGTTATAGCCTATTACTCTGAAGTGAGCCGTGAGTGTGCCCACCGTGGAGAAGGGTTGGTCTATGATGATTGTAGTCGGGTTCCATAAGATTTCTAGTCCCACCGCAACCCCATTTGAGTCTATATGAGTGGAGTTATAGGTCCTCCAACAACGTCAGAATATGTCCTATGCTTCATCCCCAACACATTTTGTTTCCTGTAAAAGGAGAATGTCCAGATTCTCTACACGAATGTTGTCTCGAAGAGTCCTTTGTTTGGATCTTCTATTAAGCCCTCTTATATTCCATGTTATAATATTCATCATGATGAGTTGGGGGGTGGATTGAGATACCCTTCTTTGAGTCTTTAGATCTTTCCTGAGTTGAACATGTAGTTTCCTACTTCCTTGATGAGTTGTTGTGCGGATTTTCAGCCCCGACGTTTTATTTCACGGGAGGTACGTTTGAGCTTAGAGGCTAGGTCTAAGGAGATCCCTTATCTTGAGGTGGATCCCACAATAGAGTCAATGAAAACTTTATGCACTTTTATGATTTCTTCTACTGGGATGGTTTGCAACTCTTTTCTGTTGAAGGCCTCCTCCGGTTTTTCTAGATATATATATCCGCCAGATCTTGTTCATCTAGTTGCATTAAAGTATCCCCCCCATCCTCTGGCTTTTCCACATTCTGTTGGGCTGCTGGGATTGTTTATTGATGATGTTCTTTGGTTGATTATGTTTGGTTCTTTTCCTTTCCTTTCTCCTTGTCCTGGTTGTCTTTTTTTTGCGGATTCCCTGCCTCCTCTTCCTCTAGGAGTTGGTTGAGAATGTCGAAGGAGTTTATGGTGGGGATTTTCTGAGTGATTTCTTGATTTTGTTTTATGGGGGGTTGTTTTTTCCTACTTGTAACTGTGGTATAACCATCCTTTTGCTTCCCCTCCCGTACTTTTGGGCTTTGGGCATGGAAAATCACAGAAGAGGTGATCGTGCTCATGGAATTTGCTGCAGTGGAAAGGGATATGCTCATAGTCCATTGTTTGATTCTAGTCTTCATCCTGGTATTCTAGGGTTACTGAGCCTGGTAGAGCCTTTGATATGTCCATGTAAACATAGGTTCAAGCATAGGAAGTGTATTTCCTCTGCTTTGTAGCCTCAAATGATTTCACATATCTTCCCACTGTGTTCCCTATTCCCATGGGGATTTCCTCCAACCAGAATTCCTACGGTAGAGAATATAGTCTGATCCAGACCAGTGCCATGGTGAAGTCCTCTTTCTTTGGGATGAAACAATTCATCCAGAACCAAAGGAATATCCCTGGGAAGTTATAGAAGTATGACCCATTGTCAAAAATCCTATCCTTGTCTTCTAAACTATAGACGATGATCGTAAAAAACCCTTTTGAACTGAGTTTCACTTCGTAATCTCCCTTGGGGTTCCACCGATATTTGATCCAACTCACGAGGTCTCTTTTAGAAGGCCACATACCCATAAAATTTCCAATGAGAGAATTCTCTCTCATGAATTGGGTGTGTTCCCCAACCTTGGTTGAGCTAATGGTGTACCTTGGCGGTTTTTCCGATTGGGGAATGCATTTTCCTAGTTCCCATCCATGAGATGCCTTTGGATGAGACATGCTCTGTTCCACTTCCATTTCTTTGACGAAACTATGTTCCTTGGCTAAGAGTTGTTCTCTCAGGTGGGGGCGGTGGTTCAAAGGCATGTCACTTCGCCCACAATCCTTCTCTGTCGTTTGCAACTACGTTTCTGTAAGAGGGGGGTTGCTCCCCCCCCCTTCTGGGTTCATCTTGTGAGATCAGTGGCATCGGCCTGGTGTAGCACGATGACCTTGGGTGCGGTGGATCCGTCTGCAGGAGGAGGTTGATGCATGCAGAGATAGGGTTTTCAGTTATTACACGTAACAATATGCCAACTTCAGTGCAGCGGGATTTTCTTCATTAGACTTCTGCTCTTCAAAATTTGCAAGGGAAATCTCTCTTATTTTTTTTGAATTTTTTTTTTTTGAGTTATTTTTATTTTTTAATTTTCAAAAAAGTAATTTGTTCTTCTTTCTTTTCACGCAATTCTGAATTTTTAATGGCCAAAAGATGCATTGTGGTCAAAGACCTTCAAGAACCAGAGAAACTCTAAAAATGTGGGTTGGTCAAAAACCTGATTAGACAAAGTCTAAATGGAGAGTGGCCAACAACCATGATCAAACTTGCTCTGATACCAAATGAGATGAACTAAGTTCACTCACACAAAGAATATCCAATATAAATAGGATAGTACACATAAATCCATATAGGATAATAATAATATGAATAATGAATATGAGATGAGATGAATATAATGAGAATGAGGGCCCGTTTATATATCCTCACAGGGGATTCCCTTTCATGAATAGACACGTCCTTTAGATAATACACGACTTTTGATTTATGATGTGTTTAATTATTATTAATTATATATATTTCTATATATATTGTGTTCATAAAAAATGACATGAATGCATGTTAAAATACATGTTCATAATCCATTTCAACTAATTTTGTTCATAACTTATATTCTTTTCATTTGAATAAGGTTCATATTAGCATACCATTTTCAACATTCAAACATGTTTGAATATTTAATTCATCCACCCAATAGCTATACCAAAATAATAAACTGCTTATACATCATCCCGTTGATTTATGTAAAACTGTTTTTTTAATGAAATATGTTTTGGGATATTATGGAATAACTTTTGAAAAGTGGTATAAGATGAGGAGATAATGCCTTGTTTACATAAAAGACAAATAAACTTTAAATCCATATATCACACCTTCATTCCTTTTCCAAACATGCATTGCATTTTTAGTCAACAATTTGATCTTGTACTAACATATTTAACCATCATTTTCTAAATGTAAATCCAACTATAAAAAATTATGACTGTTTTGGATTCATTATAAGATATGAACCAAAATAATCAAATAACCAGAGTATGAACTGAAGTAAGTTTTCTCAAGATAAATGCAACTTTTATGCCATATCATTTATACCAACCAAGTTTTCAAGGAGATGTCGTGGTTAACAAAGGCACACAGTTCATACAATAACACATTCAAAAGTGGGTATAACATTTCCAAAATAAATCAAATTATAACCACAACATGATCAAACATTTCGAGTTTGAGTCCTTTAAAATATTCTCAACAAGGCACGAGAATGGCTATATCGTTTCTTTCAAATTACACATGACAGACTCAAACATAGCCAGGATTCGAAACCATATCACCAGGCAACCAAATAATATAACACTCCTTTAAGAACATTTTTTATCAACCAATATTCGAACTCGAGTTTCATACTTATCGACTAAAATCATTGCTTGGTTTTGTAAGAAATGAGAGAAAAAATAGTTCGAATAAACTCTTGAACTCAATTAAAAAACCAATTATCTTCCATATGGTTACAAGTTTGAAACTTGACTTAAACTTGACACAAAATAAGAGTTGATAATAACATTGGTTGTGTAAGTAATGAAAGAGCATACGACTTGTATCCATAATGCATGTACGAGTTTGAAACCCAAATAACCAAAAAAATAATAAACAACCTTTGTTGGTTGCATAACCAAAGAAAAACAACCTGAATGGATTATTATACCCATTTAAACACCCGTTAAGGTCATGCGTTCAAAACCTAGTTATGACTCAGGAAAGATAAACCTCGCATCCAATATGATCAACGAGCTCAAAACCATACTTTTCTTAGCTAGAATATCATACAATAGAGAAATTTCTACATGAACTCGAACCCAGGGCACAAATTTCATTTATATCAAATGGGTTTAGTTTCAACAACCATAACTAATAAATGGAAAGTGAAATAATGCATGGAGGGGGGAAGTCATTTGGCACATTGTAACCATTTCATTTTATTTTAAAACAAAAACCCTTGAACAACTATTCCATTTAGAGAGAAAAGAAGGGACACACACACACACTCAATACCAGTTAAGAACACAGAGCCACTACTAAATTATTGATTCAAAAAATATATGCATACGATGTTGAACAAACTGGCGAGTACATACCTTGCCCTTCTTCCTTTTTTATACCAGGGTTGAGCCAAGATGGTTGGTACAACTTCCAAGAGCAGGGTTTCCAAGCTATCTCGAGCTTTTCTTTCTCCACAGTCTCAACATAACCAAAATGACCAAAACCCAAAGAAAATGTGGTGGTAAATCACAATGGTATGATATTAATTGCTCACGTACTTGTGAATTCAATGCATGGCCAAACCATCAYGTCAACCTTCAAACCATAACTCATATGTTCATGCCAACTCAACACTTCAAACAATTTGCATGATATTTTAACATATACACCATATACCTTACGCCATATAAATCAATCAAAGGGTCAATACCATATGCCATGTCAACTCATAATCAYKTGCTAAAACACCTTTTACTTATTTCCATCAACCTTGTCATTTTWCTATCATATCTAAACAAGTTGTCACATATATTCATGCAAATAAACTTGATTCTATTCTGTTTGCATATGCTATATATAATGTGCTATGTAAAAACCAAAGATTTATACCATTCAAAACATATGCTATATAAAATATATTATGCATCGCTTCACCATTTTGCATATTAATCCAAATGTTTCAAACATTTTTCCCATGGTTTTAATATTGATCAGAATGTCAAACATTTCCACTTTAACATTACCTTTTGTTCATCACATTTGTTGCAACAAGAAACCGTTGTAAGCTTGTAAAGTAAATCCATTTATATGATATAACCTTTGTGCATACTATGATTATATCACAAGATCTTTGTAGATGTATGAAAACTCTCCATATGTATATGGTTTATGAAACCATGCTTTTACCCATCATACCTTTTCTCCATCATATGTATGCCAAATTTATATAGATAATTTAAACTATAAAGTTTATATGTTTTGAATTCATGAGTATTGAAAATGTTTTAACTTGTATTGTAAATGTAATCAAAGGAATAAGGCAGATCATATAACTTTCATATTTCACAAGTACCATGTCACAAAAATACCAAAGTGATCTGAATCGGATCTAATAAGAACAATTGGATATCAGCACATAACCTAAGACGATCAACAAAGACAAAGTTTAAGGCTATGGACGAAGAAATAGATCAATTTGTTGGCGTGAAGGACCCCATGTCATCATGATTGATTTCCATTTTGTATGTAATGGATGTAAAGTCAGACAACATATTCTTGTACGTAAAGGAGTAATGCGACTTTCATGAGACCTTTCCATGTGGGAGAAAAGACGAACAAACAAAGAAAAGAAGGAGAAATGGATTGGAAAGAAGTTGCAGCGTTGGGGATAATTGACTTTCCATCTATCCTCCTAGTCAACTCAGTCTTCTATATTATGTTTTCCCCACAACGAGAAAATGGGTTCTTTGGCTGTGATTGATGTAGAGAGGATGCTTTTATGTCACCGAGGAACATAGATATGAACTAGAGAGCAAGTAACTTTCCCATTGCTGAATAATAAAGAGCTTGGTCGAAGCAAAAAAKAATGATGGTTTTCCCGTTTGGGTTTCCAAGGTAAATTCTGAGTTTATGTGTGATGATTGTCTGTGGATACAATGTCTATGAAAGCAAAACTATTGGATACATTGACATGAATGGTGTCACAACTATTGGCAACAAAGAGCAAGGAAATTCCATCAACATAGGYTTGTCTTGAAAACTCCAAGAAGGAAGAAAACAAGCTAGAGACAGAGCGTAAGATTGAGCTAGAGATGGGAGAGTGTAGCTACAACAAGACACAAGTACCTTTCCGTGTGGAGGACAAGGTGGACTTCATGCCATATACCAAGGGAGTGGATGCTATTAGTCTGAAATAATGGCTACAATAGATGTAAGTATACTTTAGCGTGCATGAAGTATCTAGAAAACAAAACATTGCTTTTGCTCGGTCAAATCTTGAAGGACATGCTTTGACATTGTGGGAGAGTGATGCAGTAAGCAGAGCATTATGAAATGAGACACCCGTGACTGATTGGGAGGTGTTCAAGGACATGATCAAACCTCAGTTTTATTCTATAGGATATGAGGAACACCAAAAAATAATATGGCATTACTTCAGGTAGAGACAAGGACAATCAATGCAGGAGTTCATGATAGAGTTCAAGAAGAGAGAAGTTCAGATGGGAGTTTCTCTCAAAAGTCCAGACATGTTAGTCAAGTATTTGGGCACATTGTTACCTCAAAATCATAAAAAAATAATGTTATTTATACCAAAGACAATTGATGAGGCCAATATTCAACCTTCGTACCTTGAGGGAGACAAGCAGAAGAAAAAAACAAGTCCTCAAAAGCAAGTAGAACCAAAAGAGAAACAAAGAAAGAAGAAAAACATGAATAAGTAGAATGAGAAGAATATCATGGAAACAACACAAGAAGAAACACCTTCCATCCAACAATGTAAATGATGTGATTGAAAGGGACACACTAGGGATAAATTTTGGAAATTGCACCTTGAGAAGTACCTTAAATATTTCCAAAAAAGGAAGAAGAAAGCATTGATATCAGTGGATGTTGAGGAACAAGTGGATAGCACCTCAAACCAGGAAGGGAAGATTAATTGAGCTAATCTTTAGAAAAAAGTGGCATTAGTTGGTTGTAGTCACAAGGAGGAGAAGGCGATGAATGAAACTTCCATGAAACATGTTTCTTCATATTATAATAAATCAACAATTTGGCTATGTGATCAATGATTGTTATAATTTTAAGGAGAAATAATGAAAAGGTAAACAAAAATAATCATTTTTACTCTTTGATACAAAATGTAATTGATCAACTGCCAACCTTTGCCTGCAAAATTCTAGGGCGAACATATGAGGAGGGATGTACGTAGGTAATCGATAGGGTTCCAACTCACAACCCTCAATCCTAATTACAATATATCTTTTGAATATAAACCAATCTCCAACTCTTAAGCTATGATGTAGATGTAATTTCTGTTGGTAAGCTATAGGAATCCGAGGAGGCTCTTGTCCCATAAGAAGAGTATATGTATTGAATAAGAATCCATTAGAAAATTCTAGATATTCACCTTCGGTCTCTACAAATGTTAAAAGAAAATTCCACTCCCTAGCGAATAATTCTTTTCCAGTATCATCTTTTTTGATTAAATCTAAGCCTCTTTTCTGATAGAATTCAAACTGGAAAAATAAAATAAAAAAGAATAGATACGATTGATATCTGAACGATTTTAACTCTTCAAATAATGATAACTGAAAATGAATAGAATTAGCTATAAATCCCACGAAATCAAATTTCAAAACACTATCAACATCCATAACTTCATTCATAATAACTAAGGTAAGTTCATCAATTTCAGTATCATCCACATATCCCAAGATATAGGTTATGATTGACACCATTAATATGGTTATGATTAATATGGTTATGATTGACACCATTAATAATGGTTATGATTATTAGACTCTTCCTGAGAAATTTTCCTCTTTCTAGTAGACATATTGCTTTTTCTATTTGGGAGTTTCTAATTGGAGAAACACGAAATAAGTATTGGAAAAACTTGTATATAATTATTAGAATTAAAGAACCGTACCCATCAAAATATTTGCGCATTCATTATAAATTAATTATCAAAGATCCGACTTTAATTGTCTTAGCATTTTAATTTCTTAATTGGTTAGAGAATTTCTTCAAGATTGTTGGTGTGACAGGCTTCAATTCTATTTCTGATTAAAATAGATTTTTAAAAGACATTATGATTATTATGCAAAGACGATCGTTTTGGTAATTTATATACATATTGTAAAAGATTGTTTTTAAGATGTGTAACCCACGAATATTGGACCTTGATTAGGATGATTTTTCATGATATACATATATGTATGATGGCTTATTTTATCCTTTTTGCACAACTTTATTTATGGACTTTTAAAACAATCTTGCTATAAAACCATGTTTTCATTTTGTTAGTGTGTTTATGCTTTAATTATTTTTGTTTTTGTTAATATTAGATCAACTTTTCCCTTGTATATGATTAATAATATCATATAGTCCTTCCTTGCAAATTTAGAGATTATTAATAAGATGATTTAGTCAAAGTATAATTTCCATTTGAATATATATATATATATATATATATATATATATATATATATATATATATATATAATTTTCTAACATAATGAAATGGGAAAAGATGAAATCACAATGATGTTATAGATAGCTATTAAAATTTTAAAAGTTCCTTGTAAAGATTAGAGACTTCCAAAATAAAAAAGGATTAGCTGTTATGATTTTTGATATATCCATGTATTTTAGTCTTATCCCAAAACCCTTTGATATATAAGACTTTATTTATTTAGAGATTTTTTTAGAACAAAAGTTTAGTAGCTCGGTGTTTCTTGACTTCCCGTGAGTGTCCATAGCCATGACATAGTCACTCTGACAACACAGACCTTGCTCCACTACCAGCGAGCGTCCATAGCACTAGCAAAGATACATGCATGTCCCAATTGAACTTCCTTTCACCATCTCACTTTCATGAGTGCTTTTGCATACAAATATGGGGGGAATCAATATATATAAACACAAAGGGATGATTCCTAATAATTGATGGGTGTCCAAAACACCATCTTTTTCATAACCCTTGTTTCCTTTTCTCTACCATTTTATCATCCTTTTCACTTATATCTTTAGTATAACTAATGCATTTTTCCTTAGGTATGTCACTCTGTAATTGATGTCAGTTTGAGTAGGTTTTTCTAGTGTAAAAGAGGAAGTATTGACCTTTTTGTGCTTACTAATGAATTATGAAATGTGGTTGTTAAGATAGGAAATGAATTAACAAAAATACAGCCTAGTTGTTGCAACATGCCTTTCCGTTGCTGCAACACCCTTCCATATTGCTCCAACACTTTTCCATGTTACTGCAACACCCTTATACGTTGCTGCAACATGCTACAACAACTTCAGAACGAAAGTGTCAACATGATCTCTAGTTGCCACTTGTGGTAATGATTCCAAAGAAACCACCACGAGTAAAAAATTCCATAAAAAAAAGGATGAGGCAAAAAAGTCAAAGAAGAGAAGAATGGGTGAACATCTGGAACTGTGCAAGTGGACAACAACATAGGAATCTGTTCCAATTGATATCCAAATAATCCATGGGGATTGAATCACACGAATATCCACCATCCCTATTCTAGGAAGTTTGCTAAGCGAAATTGAGTACAACCTGAGGATCGTAGGTCCTCATGGTTGTCCTTGATATTTCCCTGCTAAGGAAAGAATTTAATGAATGATATAAGAGCTTGACTCAATGAGAGTCAAACGAGTTGTATTTTTGAACTCTATTTGCAGTTTAATAAGAAACATACTATTATAACTTCTGGTGTGATGTGCATCTAAGCTTAGTTTGTGATTAAATTTTTTATACCAGTGCCTTTCCTAGGGAGGTAGGGCCCCCTCCTTAGACATGTATTGTGTTCTGTATCTATATTGTGACATATCCTTGCTTTTTCACATGTGATCACAAAAGTGTTTAATTTAATTAACTAGGTGCAGATTTCCTTGATTGATGTAACGTAGCAAAAGGGTGTGAGCTACCTTCAACATAGTCACCATCAAGACTAGATATTGGCCAATGTGCGTTTCCTTTTTTGCAATAGTTTAGCTACCTTTTTCATTATGCACAACTTGGGGTCAAATAGAACGCTTCCACAGGATGTTCAGAATAATTATTTTAGCTTCCCTTTTTCATTATTCCTAGACTGGGGTCACAACAGATCGCTTCCACTGGCTACACTAGATAGTCAATCCTTGCTTTTATTCCTTTTGAGTGTTTTAGAATTTGGTGACTCTGTTTTGGTTTGTTCATATTCTCTTCTGCTCTCTGATAGCCCTTTGTTGCAACTTCACCATCATGATCCAGATTGAGTAGATTTCCCTGGAATAGATAGTGCATGATAGTTCACAGTAATATACGAATCCCTGGTTTGAAAAAGTAAATGATTCGTTCTTTGGTTTCCCTTTAGAAAAATTAAAAGGTAATTAGAAAACCCATCAATAACTAGCCACTATCCTTAAGTGTTGGGTAATTATTGTAGTCTTTTAAGTATGGATATCTCAAATCGAGACTTATTTGTGTATGGATGATCTTGATCAGAAATCAACTAGGACTTGAGATTTTCAGAAAATCTATTTTTGACAAATCAAGGGAATCCTCTATAATGATAAGGATCAAAATGAAAGAATAATAGATAAGAATACACTATGGTCTCATATTAATAAGGGAACATATGTGTATAGAGTAGCATATGTATAATTGAAAATCAATAAAAATTATAGTTGACTGATGCATTTTTCAAAATAAAATTAATCTTCTCTAAACACAAGAATTAATCTGAGATGTAATTTATTATATTTACATGCATATTTTAATTTTGAGTTTTAGTTTAAAGTTTTATTTTTGAAAATAAACAGAGAGACTCCATTTTGATGGTATTTGATGGGTGCCTAAAAATAACATACTTTCAACACCCATCTATACCTTTTTTCTTACCATTTTCCTTTAATCACTTCCCTTTTGATACTTCCTTTATCTAGTTCACCTTACTTATGAATAAGGTAYGAATCCTTCCCCATATGCCATCATTACACTATTTTTGCATAATTMTTAAAGGAACTTGCTACTTTCATGTACTAATATTTCTACGCAGGAGTAATACAACAAAGTGGTTGCAACTCCGAGTTGTTGCAATTCCAACATAAACCAACTGCTGCAACTCCAAGTTGTTGCGATTTCGAGCACAAACCAATTGTTGCRACTCCAAGTGCACTCATTGTCGCTGCAACTCCAAACAACTGTTGCAACTCCGAGCATGATTTCTATTGCTGCAACTCCAAATAAAGCTCACCAACATAGTATTCAACGCTGCAAMTCATAGTTGAAAGAAATCTTCATGAAGAAGGGAGACATGAGGCAAGTGGGTGACTAAGGAGAAATCAGTTTGCCTACCGAGTCAACACATGCCTGAATCTCACTAAAATTTGACAGAATCAATGTATTCAGATGAACAACCAGATTCTCACGGTTCTCCATCGGTCGCTTTGTATAATTTTAGATAGTAGTCATATTATATTAAAACCTCAGCTTCCCTAGAGCCGAGGAGGGGGGAATTGTTCTAGCAATTGCATTATGTTGATATTGTACCTTTCAGACTTCGGCAATATAATTTATGTTCCTGCTTTCATTCGCGTGTTGATGTATTGGTGATCATGTGATTTTAGTTTCATAACACAATACCTTTCTTAAGGGGGTAGGGCCCCCTCCTTAGTCAGGTACTCCTTGTAACAATAGAGTTAGAGACTAGCATTTTAATTCTGTTAAATTTATATGTCCTTATTTTCTTCAATTGTTGTAACTCCAGATTCATAGTATCACTTAATTTTTGTAGATGCTTTCCTAATTTGTTTCCATTCCATAATCGCAGAATAGTTTATTTGATTCCGTAGTTATTTTTTCTATTGGTTTATTGCAATTCCAGGTTCACAGAATAGTGTTGTGGTTCGTGTGTGGTTTAATTTTCTAGTTCTAACTTGCAAAATCCAATGTTGATTTGGATTTCTGTGAGATTACGGTCATAGATGATTATGTAACTTTAATTATCGCAACTCGTGTCTTTACAACTTTGGTCATAATAGAGTTTTTTTGCTGCAAGTTGTGAGATTATTTTCGTGCTACAACTCCGTTGCTGCAACTCACATTGCTACAACTCCTCTTGTGGATGCACTTTATTTTGTTTGCTTTCTAATTTCTGATAGCTTTAGTCTTCAATAATTTAGGATTGATATTGAATGAACAAAAACTTCACTGTTGCAACAATACAATATATTCATCGTACTCAAACACGCCACCAATAGATCATAACATAATTTTAATTCTTGCAAGTGTGTTTTAAATTCTCAGAAGTGTTATTTCAATTTTCACAAGTGTGTTTTAAATTCTCGCAACTGTGATTTCAATTTCCAAAAGTGTGATCTCAATTCTCGCAAGAGTGCTTTAATTTCCACAAGAGTGATTTTAATTTTTTGCCAGTGTTCTATTTACTTTCCTTCAACTTAGGCCATAACATAGTTTGGTGACTTAATTAAAGTATCTTGAATCTTTAATTGTGATATTAGAGTTATACAATGTCGTAATAAAAACAACACTATTCTTGCATAAATTGTGCATGATAGCTCACAAGTTCCATACGAACCTCGGATTGATAATTAAATGTACAAATATTCATTTGTTTACTAAGTTCATTAGAAAGTAATTGAAAACTCCGTCAGTATTTACAATGAATTTCTTGATAAAATTTAATAAATCAGGAAACACTTTAGGAAGCGCCCATTCATAGACACCCCTATACTTTCACCTTGCTGATTTTTTAATGAAAATGCATTTTGTCCTTCAATAACATCAATGATGAAAATACCACACCATAGGTTATCAAATTTTTCATGCTTACCTGGTTCTTCCCTTCTTTTATCCCATCTAAGCACTAAATTGTTAGGCTGGAAAGTGTGCTCTTTCACTCTTTTATCAAAAATACGTTTCATTTTCTCCTGATAAGCTCTATGTTTTTCACTAACTTGTTCTCTTGTTTCATGAACTTGAATTAACTAATTTATCCTTCTTTGCACATCATTTGGTTCTTCTCTAATGTCTTGAAGAATCCTCATCATAGGTGTTCCTAACTGAATGGGAATCACTTCATCAATTCCCTAGACTAATTGAAAGGAGGAGGTCCCCGTTGACCTTTTAATACTGTTTCTATCAGCCCACAATGCATATTTTAACTAAGAATACCAATTCCTTTTATTCTGTCCTAAAAGTTTCTTAATAATTTTCATTAGGTTCTTATTTGTAGATTCAACGAGACCATTACCTTGAGGGTAGTAGGCAGTCAAATTACCCAAGGATATATGATTATCAAAACAAAAATCAATTAATGCAGCTGAAGAGAAATTCATTGCATTATTCACAATAATTTTCTTGGGGCATCCAATCCTTGAGAACATATTTTCTTCTAGAAATATGATCACTACTTTATCTATAGCTTGACTAACATGGATAGCTTCTACCCATTTCGTGAAAAAATTAGTAGCAGTTAAGACCCATCGATGTTGCCCACTCGATGGTGGATGTATTTCCCTTATAAAGTTAAGTCCCCACCGCTGGAATGGAGCTTCAACTTTGATAGGTTTTAAGGGTAAAGAAGCTAATTTATGCTTCCCAACAAATAATTGACAATCTAAGCAATCCCTTACCTTTTTATTCACCATAGTGAAAAAGGTAGACCAATAATACCCACTACGCAAGATTTTTTGGGAAGTAGCTTTCCAAGCGTAGTGACCACCAAAAACCCCTCGGTGATGCTGATTGATTACGTTATCGTTTTGATATTCTAAGATGAATCTTAAAAGTACACCTGCAGGGTCCTTCCAATAAAGAACACGTCCAAGTATGCAATATTTCATCTCTTTAAGTTTTAAGGAACAAACTTGAGACTTGTCTAAGTAATCAGGACTGTTAACCCCCCAAGATAGGGGTAACTAAGGAGATCATGTCTCAAGGCTCGTAGGTAGCAKACATGGAGTGCCGAGAKCCATATTGACCATCATATCCCACATGGTCCCTCCTAGTAGTGATTGTATCACCACTCATCACCAACAACAAAGCAACATCCACTACATCAGTTTAGCCCTAGAGGAAAACATGTATTGCTTCACGAGGTAAAGAGTCTAGTCTCATGGTAATTGTCACTTTAATATTTGAAGCACATGAGAAAGTTGCAAAGAATCCTTTTTTGATTATGGAACATTTTCTTGGAATTTATACCTTTTTCCTAATTTCACCTTGGTGGTTGACATGGTATCCTAGTAAGTTAGTCACCCTTGGGATAAGGGTTTCTACTGGGGAGTCCCCTTGAAGGGTTATCGTACCATCCCTCACTCATACTTACCACTTTCCACACTTCTTCCCCTCCATTTCCTTATCTTTTGGGATTTTGGGCTCACTAACCCTAAGAAGGGATTGTACCTCGTTTCACGGGAAGAAAGGGATGAACGCCCAAAGGTGTTGTAGCTGGAAAAAGTTAAAAGCCATATATTATCCTTTAATATCCTCGCCCTAAGGTTATGAGAACAATGAAATGCTTCTCCATAACAATGAAGGACCTTTTAAAATAGATAATTAATTGAATGAATAATTCATACTTATGATATGATAAATTATTATTCATGAAAGTAGACTTATTCTAGAAGTCTACGTATAATGAAAGATGAGGACAATGAGTGAAATTAGGGATGGAGATCACATGGATATATTCATGGAGATAGTTATGGAGATGGTTATGCTATATTGGACATCTTGTTGTAATCACATCAATGCTATATTACGAGGCCTCACATATGTATTGAAGTGTGAGAGTGATGTATCATTATTGAAAATTAATACAATGTGATCTTTTTGAGTATATTGGTGTTCTTATGATGATTTCCATGTATTATTATTTGTTTCTTGCTGCTCTTGAAACCAACATTTGGTATCACAAATAGATCAGTGTGGTTGAATATCATATGGGATAGATGTATTATTATTATTGTACATTAATGAAAATATGATTTTGTGAGTATATTATTGTTCTTACGGCTGATTTCTATGTCTCAATATTTGTTGCTTGTTGCTCTTGAAACCAATATTAATGAATGTCCTGCTTGTTGGGGGAATGCATCTGCTGTGTATTTTAATTTCCAATGCATATGGAACTCATTGTGTTCCTAAMTTCAAGTGGAATTGTGGTTCTCTTTACTTTCCATTGCACATAGCACTCAATTTTTGGACCATAATAAATTAAAGGCAAGGGCTTGGAAAAATGTTGCATTGCAAACGAAGGATGCGATACACCCTCCACAAAGGMAGCCATAAATGAGACAATATGAACCCTTGATATGCTAGGAACCCTATGCCAAAAGGTCTTACCCCCATCCCTTGACTTGGGGTTTGGTCTACCCAATAGGGCACCATGACACCCCTCCCATACCTAAATTGAGCAAAAATTATAAGGCCTTTGAGTATTTTCTTAGTTAGAAAAGGGGGGATTTGATGCAAATGTTTGGGTGGTTCTTGTATTAAATATGGATTACTTGGAATGATACATGTGACTTGTGGACCCTTGGATGGCATACTTGTTGTCTTTGCAGGACCTTTCCCATAGGGTGGATGCTAGACCCCACACATGGGGCACCATTGATGATGAACGTTGCAACTTGAGGATGGAGGATGTTTCCTTTGGAGGCACCCAAAAATTTCTAGAGGATGATATTGCACCACCTTCCACTTGGATGTTGGCATTTGGAGGCCTAGGACGTCACCCATTACCCCTTGACATCACCATTGAGCTAGGGTTTGTTGGATCACATGGTGGTTGGACAGGAGGAGACCATGGCATGACACATTGGCACGTGAGAGCATGACACATGGCCTTTGGAGACCCAATGTTCCACCATTTCATCTTTGACTTCACATTTATGATACCTACGTCACCCTTCTAGGGCATGACACCACCTTATTAGGGTTGATTTTGATGTAATTTTTATATTTTTGGAATTTATGAAAAGATAATTAAGGGGTCAACCCCTCTTGTAGAGACATGCATTTTCATTGGAGTCCCTTGGATGGATATGGTTTCCATATAAACATGGTTAGCCAAATTTAATTTTGAATCATCACATCC
>JASDQU010505630.1:106021-117228 GCA_032191745.1 Picea mariana | reverse complement strand
CTCACTGGGAGGATTCCATCCCCAAGTAGGAGCCAGATGTTAGCTCCTAAAATAGCACCGTCATTTTATCAAATTTTAGGTGATAGGAAGAGGTCCAAAAATTTGTTTCTAAATTTTTTTATGTGGGTTAGATGGTCCACTTTCCGAAAATAAACTTGGAAAAAGCATTGGATTTGGTCTTCTCAAGCAAAAGCGAGAATCTCAGGTTTCGGTGGTTTAGGTGGGCCTGAAAAGTGCTCATTAACCACCAAAAGCAGAGCTTTCGGTAGTTAACAGGCTAAATTCGGGTCTAGTTTAACCACCGAAAGTGCAGATTTTCTAGAAATAACCTGCCTTGGGAAAAACCATTTTTCTCAGCCGTGGAAAGCCCGTTTCACACGCTCAAACATCGATTGACAACTACACATTTTAAGATTTCCAATGGTACTTTCAGATCTAAATTTGGAGCTTGGGAAGGCAGTCAAAAGTCCCCCGCAATATCAAGTAGCGTTTTCAGAAATGTGAAATTTCAAAATACTCAGGTTGGAAAATTTTGTAAATGTAGAGGTTCGATAAATGCATGCATAACTAGATTTGTAAGTGTTTGACAGGTTTTAATGGAACGCATCAGATCATGAGGAAGAGCCCCCCAAAAAGGGAATTTGTATTGAGCTGTAAGGTTGAAGTTTCCCATCGCCAAGCTGCCAGAATTAAAGTCATCAATCTTTCACTGAGATGATTTCAGAGCATCAGATCTTGAGATCACAGATGTCAAAGATTTTGCATAATAGATTTTCTGCTGGATATAAATTTGATCTCCACTGCCACATTTAACTCATTGAATCAGTGGGATGGATATCCTCATCAACATGTCCTCTAGTTGATCGCATACAGCCAAGTCGACAAATTGAGTCCACATGTCAAAACCTAATGCATCAAGTCAAACAAATCAACACCTTGCATATACAGAAATTCATTATCAATTTGATTCTGATTAACTCTTTTGTTTCACGTGACTTTCATTAAACGAAGTTCTAAGAGATATCACCGTGATGATTTTCCATTTGAAATCCTTTTGATTTAGGAATCAAATCTTAGTTTGTTGTTATTTCTCATCTCTATCTCACAGAATCTGAGTCATTGTGATTCTCATGCAAATTAATTCACTACAGATCCATTTTTCGAAAGTTACATATTTCGGTGGTTAACAGGCCTAAATTTTTCCTTCCTTAACCACCGAAAGCAGAGCTTTCAATGCTTAAAGCACCCAGTTTTTTCCAGTGTTAAACACTGAAAGCCTGTCACTGCCAGATTTGTTGAAAAAATGACCAGATCGAAGTTTTACTAATCCAAATCACTTGAAACCACTTTTAATGGATAGATGTTGAATTATAGAGTTAGATTCAATGTCCATTTTTGATGCATGAAGATAAAAAGAGGTGTTCAAGTCAGTTTTGGTACCTATTTTGGTGGCAACAAATTAGGGTTTTGGCTCAGCAAATTCGAATTCTATCTTTTGGAAGAGTCATCAAACAACCTTGGGAGGCTAGTCTGCACTGCATCAGGACTCTACTACCTCTGAAGACTATCATATGTGGGATTGACCTCATCTTGAGGATCTTTCGTTATTTTTTGTAAATATAGTTTTGACTTTCTGTATTTAGTAAATCTGATCCATTAATTCAGGATCTAGATACTGTGTTGTAAAAGCTATAAAGCTGAAAACAGAAGATGAACTAAGGGGTTCAATCTTGGATACATTTGGCCCATGTACTTAGACTCTTATCTTGATATGAATCACAGTCTTCTTTTGCTACCAATGTCAGATTTGCTCATGTGTTACATTGCTCTATAATTTGATTCAATTTAGCTCAGCTATTAAGAACTGTTATCTTCTTATTTAGCTCATGAATTTGAATTGAATAATCTCTTACTATCTTGTATGACCCTGCATGTTAATGTACTTGGTTATCTTAAATAATGTTCTTCATACCCCATTCCAATTACTCTATCTGATTATTGGTTTCTAAAAGCACTGGCTCATTTGAATGCATGATAAGTTGTTCTTCTCATTAAGCCCTTGAGTTATCCCATTGATCCACATACTTCGATTATCAATTTCTTAAGTTACCAAACATTCTTAGCCTACAACCCTAAGGAGTTTCTTGGAGGTCTAACAAAGGGTATTGAGGCCAATATGCTAAGTGCTAGAATTTGATCTATGTGATTGCAAAGGCTTTGTGCTTACTGTGTGTTAAGAACTTGCAGAGCTAAGTGCAAGTGATTTTAAGAAGCTTTTGTGTAGATTGTAAGAAGGCTTTGTGCTTAAACCTAGCTCGGGGAAGGAAGATCTGGCGAGGTGCGCGCAGATCTCTTGTCCTATGTGGAGTGGGTTCTTGTGGCTCTATGCTTGTAGAATATTGAGAGAAGATAATAAAGAAGAGAAGAGTTGGTGGATGTTGCCCCACGCTGGGGTGAACCATGTATATCTTGTGTTGTGGTTTCTTTTTGCATTATAGTTGTTATGTTATTGATGTGATGTATGCTTGTTACAATGATATATGTTAGATGCATCTGAGATAATAGCTTAGTGCTTAGTAATGTGAATGAATGCTAGATATGATCTCTTTCTATGTGCTAAGTGCTTGGAAGTGCTACATCTGGTTGAATACTGCGTTGTTATGTAATTAGGGTTTGAATCTGCGATGTGAGTAAGGGTTAAATGTTGATGAATGTTAACTGCTAAGTGCTCTGTTAAGGTATTTTAATCATAGATCTCTGTCCCAGCTAAGTTGCAAACATATGAGTCCTACAACCACCCATACCTCTACCTCGGGTGAGACTTCAACTGCTTCGCAGGTGTTGTCGAAAGGGCCAGTGCTTAGGGTTTTGTTGGTGCGCTACTGAAGCATTGAACCTTGGGTCTGTCCCTGTGCCAACAAAGGGAAACAAGAAGGGAATGTTCTCCAAGAAATCTAGGGCACACATCCCAAGGAGGAATTTTTGTTTGAGTGCTAAGTTGATTTTCTGTTGTTGGAGGTCGTACTGTACGGATCCATACAATCCATATAGCAAGAGGAAAAGGGCACGAAAATAAAGGCAGGTTGGGCACAATTTTCGAGGATGGTTTTGCTACTACTGGGTTGTATAGAATAGTCCATACATCAGGTTGTTTGCATGAATTTCAAGGTGAAATTTTCTTGGGTCAGTCGTGTAGCAGTACAGACTTGGCATGGAAATCGAGGCAGATTTTGGTGGGACAGATTTTGTGTTGTAAGTGGTTTTTATCTTGGATGGAAAAGTATTATTGATGTTTTTATGTACTTTATTGAAGCTGAATAATATAATCTCTCTCTCTCATTGGGTTTCCACACATTGGGGTTTTCCCTGGCAATTGCCTAAATTTTTGAGTAATTCATGGGTGGTTGAACAATGTTCATTATGTTTATTTCCGCTGCATGATTACTTAGCAATGTGTATTTCTGCTTATGGAAATTTATGAATGTGGGTTTTAGACATTTTAGATTTCATGCAAGACTATTATCTCTAGGTTGTTAAGTGTATGAAAAAATATTAACTTGCTGATTTTTTGTCATTAAAATTTATATGGTATTAAAGCTTGGGCTCTGAGTGACAATGAGAAGTGAGATTTTTGGGCATGGTTGAAGGAGGGAAATTTGTGATTGTTTTCCTTGATCTGTGACAGGGAATATGGATGCATGTATTATATTTGAGGATCAGTTGGATGGAATTTCCAACTATTTGTAGTGGAAGGTCTAAATGTCAGTTGTTCTCAAGGAAAACAAGATTTGGAACTATGTCAGTTCTGTTGTTGTGGTTCCTGCAACAAATCTTGTTGCTTTGGATTTGCATGAGGTCAAGGAGTCCAGAACTCAAGGATTATTCTAGATGGGGTGAAGGATCACCTTATCCCACACTTGTGTAAATTCTAACCTTGTACAATATCTACTGCAAATAGATATTCAGAAAAGAACAAAAAAGATACAATGGAAAATACAAACATTACATAGAGATTTTTCCCCTGGAAACCCAAAACCAGGAAAACCAACATATTCTATATTCATTCATTGTGTTACAATGTTTACAATACAAAATACATATAGGAGCCAGCGGCATCCAAAACCCTAACCCAATGACCTGGATTAGTCCAAAACCCTAATTCCTTAACCAGAAATAGAAAAACCATCGTAAAAAACCATGTGCCGAAAAACCACCTAAATACATGACATGTTTCCTGAGGCAAGTGTCACGTTTCTCGAGGTAGAAAAAAAAATTCGGGGACGCTGCCCCCGAACCCCGGCTCAGGGGGCTCCATGCCCAATGCATACACTCAAACACTCCTACTCGTGCAAAGAATATAACACATACCCAACATTCTCCCACTTGTTGTTTTCTTTGCATACAGGGGGTTACAAGATTATATAGTCAACAATGCCCATGGATCCTCTACACCAAGAGAACTTCTCAGTGCTCAAAGATTTTGTTAATGAGTCTACAACATTATTCAAAGTGTCCACCTTCATCAGTGATACTTTCTTTTCTTCAATCATGTCTCTCACAAAGTGATATTGAACATCAATGTGCTTTGTCTTTGAATGATAAACATGGCTCTTCGCCAGAAAAATTGCACTCTGACTGTCACACTCTATCCTTACAGCTTGTTGTACCAACCCAATACCTGAACACAATCTTTGTAACCATACTGCTTCCTTACTTGCATGAGTGGCTGCCATGTGTTCAGCTTCTGTAGTTGAAAGTGCCACTACAGCCTGTCTTTTGTTCATCCAACTTATTGCTCCTCAAAACAGGTTAAACACATACCCGCTTGTAGATCTCCTACGATCTAGATCTCCAACCCAATCAGCATCCACAAAGCCATGTATATCCACCACTATGTCCAGTTCCAGTCTTCCTTCGTAGCACAATCCATACCTAGCAGTGCCATGCAAATACCTGAAAACCCTTTTTACTATTGTCCAATGTTCCTTCCCTGGTTTTGACATATACCTGCATAAAACTCCCACTGCATGTGCAATGTCCGGTCTAGTACAAACCATTGCATACATCAAACTGCCAACTGAACTCGCATATGGAACATGAGACATGTCCTCCTCTTCTTCATGTGTCTTGGGACACTGATCCACAGATAACTTTACACCAACAGGAATAGGAACCTTGACCGGTTTACATTTATGCATATTAAACCTTTTCAATATTGTCTCAACATATTTTTTCTGATTTAACCAGAGTTTCCTCCTTTTTCGATCTCTTTTAATTTCCATGCCCAAAATGAAATTTGAAGCACCGAGATCCTTCATGTCGAATTTAGAGGACACCTGAGTTTTCACATCCTGGATAATCTCCTTGTTGTTTCCTATCAACAACATGTCATCCAAATATAAGACGAAATAAATCAAATGATCACCAATTAATTTAAAATACACACAATGATCTTCTTTTCTTCTTATGAAGCCAAGTCCCAACATATAAGTATCAAATTTTTGATACCACATTCTTGGTGATTGTTTTAAACCATACAGGGACTTTTTCAACTTGCATATCAACTCCTCCTTTCCTTTCACATCATAACCTTCTGGTTGCTTCATATGGATTTCTTCTTCCAGATCCCCATGTAGGAATGATGTCTTCACATCCATCTGTTCTACTTAAAATCAAATGCAACAACAATAGATAACATAAATATTATAGAGGTTAACTTGGCAACAGGAGAAAAAATCTCACCAAAATCAATTCCCTCAATCTAGGAATAACCTTTTGCTACTAACTGAACTTTGTATTTCTCCACTTTTCCTTCTGCATTCAGCTTCTTTTTAAATACCCATTTTCTACCAATGGGATTTATTCCATTTGGCAACTCCACTAGATCCCAAGCCTCATTCTTATCCAAAGATACCATTTCTTCTTCCATGGCCCTTCCAGAGATTTCCATCCTCTGAATCCACTGCCTCCCTGACAGTTCTAGGATCATCATCAGTAATAGACAAAGCAAAATTTGAACGAAAATCAGATGGACTATACCTTTCTGGTAGCTTTCTTTCTCAAATCGATCTCCTCAATACTGGAGTATGATGATCTTCTTCTTTTGATTCATGTTCTTCTGTAGAGTCTGATTCATCGTCCTTTAAATCAAACTCTATCTTCTCTGGTTCTTCCTTACTTGGCAGGACTTCCTTTTTAACAACATCCTTCATTTCTCTAAATACCACATTTCGGCTATACACTACCTTCTTAGTTTATGTGTTCCAAAGCTTATAACCTTTGAGACCATCTTTATATCTAATACAGATACATTTTTCAGCGTTCTTATCCAACTTACTCCTATTTTCCTTTGGAACATGAAAATATGCATCGCAGCCAAATACCTTAAGATGTGTGAGAGAAGGTTCCTTACCAATCCATACCTCTTTTGGATTCTTGTCATTCAACGCTGATGAGGGTGATCTTTTGACTAGATAACATGCAGTACCCACTACCTCTACCCATAATTCTTGCCCTAACCCGACACCACTGAGCATGCACCTTGCTTTTTCCATCAGCGTCCTATTCATCCTTTCTACAACTCCATTCTACTGAGGTGTATATGGAGTAGTCATCTGCCTTGCTATACTGCACTTCTTACAGAATTCTTCAAATTCATTCCCGCATAACTCTCTGCCATTATCTATCCTCAACACCTTAATTTGTTTCTCTGTTTGATTCTCAACAAGAGCCTTAAACTCTTTAAACCTGTCAAAGACTTGAGATTTCTTCCTGAGGAAATATATCCAAGTTTTCCTCGAGAAATCATCTATAAATGAGATATAGTACACAGATTTTCCCAATGATGAGACCGACACAGGTCCAAAAACATCACTGTGAACTAGCTGTAAAATTCCTTCTGCCCTCGTTGCACCGGAGGGGAATCTTACCCGATTCTGCTTCCCATATAGACAATGTTCACAGAAATCAAAATCCAGAGAGTAGTTAGACATACCTTCAACCATACCTTTACCGTATAGTAGTCGAAGACCCTTATCTCCGATATGCCCCAGTCTTTGATGCCACAACATAAACTTTTCTCTAGAGACTGTAGGAGTTCTTTCTTCTTCAACTCCAATATCAGGAACAATGGATCTATTACACCCATCATTAATAGTTCTTCCTAGAAGCTTATACAGATTTCCAAACCAAAATCCCCTCATCAACACCATTGCTCCTTGAACCATCCTACAAGTTCCCTTTTCAAATATTGTCTTTACCCCTGCATCTTCCATTTTTCTTACAAAAAACAAATTTCTAGCCATACCTGGGATGTGCAGAACACTAGGAAGTGTTCTAATCCTTCCATCTACAAGCCTCAACTTGACCCTTCCTCTTCCTATGATTCTGGTTGTCGAATCATTACCTAAGAAAACATTACCTCCATCATACTTTTCATATTCATATAAACACTCCTTGTGGGGAGTCATATGAAAGGATGCACCAGAGTCAATCAACCATGCCTCATGACCTGTATGTGTGCTTGAAGAGGCCAAGTACACATCCCCTCCTTCTTCCTTGGAGGTATTTTCTTCTGTAGAAGAAGATTCTTCAGATCCCTTCTTTTTCTCAACTTTGGATCTACACTACTTCTTGTAGTGCCCTTCTTTTCCACATCTCCAACATACCCTTACAAACTTTCCGGGAAATTTAGATCTACCCTTAGACTTAGATCTCCCACTTGAGAAATTAAATCTATTTCTTTCTTGGGAACGTCCTCTTGCAAATAATGTGTTTGTGCTATGTCCTTCCATATTCTTCCGTCTCATCTCCTCCGACAACAAAGATGAGGCCATTTCCTCAAACTTCAAGGAAGTTGTATTACTACCTATGGACACAACCAGACTATCCCACAAGTCTGGTAAAGAACACAACAAACTGATACATTTATCTTCATCTGAAATTTTAATCTCAACAGATACTAACTGACTTACCATAGTATTGAAGGCATTCAAATGCTCTGCTACCAAGTCTCCATCTCTCATCCTCGGGTTATATAACTTCTTTCTCAGGAATAATTGATTTACCAGGGACTTAGACTGATACAACTTCCCCAACTTTTCCCATAAATCCTTGGTTATAGCTTCCTCTGACACATTCAATAATACTAAATTGGAGAGACATAGTTGGATTGTGCTCTTTGCCTTCCGATCCAACTTTTTCTAATCATCTGCAGAAGTTCATGTAGGTACAATACCTGGATCTACCGCGATCCACTGATCTCTATCCACCAACAAATCTTCCATCTTGAGCTTCCATAGCTCAAAACTTTTCCCATTAAACTTCTTGATCTCCATCTTCGAATTGCTTGCCATTTCTTTTCACCTGAAAAAAAAATATCGCAGATCTCCCATTGTAACAAGGCTTATCAGAGTCCCGAGCCAAACCCTTGACCACAAAGGCACCCCCCTGAAGCCAATAAAGCTCTGAAACTAAATGTAAATTCTAACCTTGTACAAAAACATAAAAGATACAATGGCAAATACAAACATTACACAGAGATTTTTCCCCTGGAAACCCAAAACCAAGACAACTAGCATATTATATATTCATTCATTGTGTTACAATGTTTACAATACAAAATACATATAAGAGCCAGTGGCATCCAAAACCCTAACCCAATGGCCTGGATTAGTCCAAAACCCTAATTCCTTAACCAGAAATAGAAAAACCATCGGCAAAAACCATGTGCAGAAAAACCACCTAAATATATGACACGTTTCTCGAAACAAGTGTCACGTTTCCCAAGGCAGACTATGGAAATATGTATGTTTCCATGTGAATCCAAGGAAACATGCAAAATATGATTGAAAGATACAAGTGTTTTTTATTTTGAAAAATTGTTAACTGATGATGATGGTGAGTAAGATTCGACCTTCACCATCCAGATGTGCTAGTTATATCTAGAGTACGAATACTATAAGCTTTGCCTACACACCATTTTTTATTTTTAAAAAATCACATTTAACTATTCTAAAATCAGCTTTATTACATATTTTTATTTAAAAAAAATCATATTTAACCCTTCTAAAATCAGTTTTATTCCAAATTTGATCTCAATCCATTATCTTGATGTCAACCAGTCCCATTTTATAAAATGGGAATAAATTACACCGAATGTTATCATAAGTTTGTAATTTTGTGCCAAGATTTCAAGTCAAATTGTATCTATGGCACTTGGTCAGCCGCTGGTATTTTTGTGGTTGCGGTGTCTTCATCTTGGAATCTTTTCCAATACCAGTGTTGCTTCCACACAGTGCCCATCTCCTCAATCGACACATTTTTTGTCTTAGGGAACAACCAATAAACAAAAGCGATCATCACCACCACTCCACCTGCAGAAAAGAGAAACAACTCGTACTTCATTTGGCAAAGCATGGAAAGGAATGCCTGGGCAACGACGAACGTAAAAATAAGGTTTACAGTCACGGTGATGCTCTGCCCGACCGAACGGATTTCCAGAGGGAAGATCTCGCTAGGAACCAGCCATCCAAGAGGACCCCATGACCATCCAAAGGACAATATGTAGACACAAATGAAAATCACCACTAGTATGGAGAATCCTTTAGACAGACTGCCTTCCCCAGAGCCCCCGAAGTTAATGCCTAAAATTATTGCAATAACCACATGTATAGAACAAAATAAATGAACCCAAATAAGAATCTCCCCATTACAAAATAGGTGGAATGGAAACAATTTATGTTGTGTGTAGTGAAAGCGTAGCAGGATTCAGTTAGTGGATGGAACATGAAGTACCAGGATTTTCAAAACACTTGAGGTTCTCAAAAAATTAATACTTTCCTGAGAGACGAACATGCCAATTCCTCTCGTGATGAATATAAACCTTCTATCAACCTTATCAACCTTGACAAGGGCCATGAAAGTCCCTGACCAACCCACGAGACCCATCACGACGGTAGAAAACAACGACACGTTGTTGCTGAGGCCGAGTGTCTTGAACAAAACGGGCACAAAGAACGTCATGAAGTTGATCCCAGAGAGTTGTTGGAAGAAGTTAATGGCGATGACCATCACCAATTGGGGTTTGTATTTCCTCTCTAAGATAGTGCGGAAGGGATGCTTCACCCTACTCGACGTCTCGCTCGCCTCTACTAGGTCCTCAAACTCCTCCTGAACGCCGGGCGTCACACGGATCTTCTCCAACATAGCCCTCGCCTTCTCCTGGTGCCCTCTTTCGACCAAGATGGAGCAGCTTGAGGTATTATATTACTTAACAATAGAAGTAGAAAGGGAGAGAAAAGAGGACCTGTTCACGAGCAAGTTCCTCCACAGTGCCTGTAATGTTTGATATATGTGCTCTTTGCTTTGGAAGTTGTAGTCTGTCAAAGCTTCTACTGCTGCGAATATTTCTTATTCGGAGCTTCGACTGCATAGATATTGTGCAGGGCGGTGGGGAAGCGGTAGCCAAGTAGGAAGGTGGAGCTTCGACTATCGTGTAGTAAGATCTTCATTGCCGCGTAGAGCTTCGACTGTCGTGTAGTAAGAGATTCATTGTCTTGTCATGTAGTAAGAGCTTCATTGCCATGTATTCAGAACCTACAGAGTAACCAATAACAAATTTGTTTTTTTTAAATCATTTTTTAACTCATTTTTTAACTCTGACAATGCAGGAAAAAAGATGAGATACACCACCAGATTAAAGTCCCATCACATAACATTCAGCAAATCAAAAATTAGGTTCTTGAAATTTGATTAATAAAAAAATAATTTTGTATTTAAAATTAAATCCAATTAATATAAAATTTTCATAAAGCTTAGAAAATGTTGGCAAATTTACAGTAAATTAATAAAAGGTTTCACAAAACTTAGGAAGTTTGGGAAAATTTACGATGAACTAATAAAAGCTCAGAGTAGTTTGACTCGTGACAGAAAACTATAGTCCCTCGGGAGGCAGGGACTAATAAAGTAAAGATGAAGAAGATATTAAATAAAGTAAGTTGAAGTTGATGTCATCTATCTTGACATATATACGGAATATGAAGAAGATATTGTATCCTTACTAAAGCTGATCTTGGTGTTATCATATGTTGATATATAGAGATTTAGTCGGGTTGATGTTATCATATGTTTATATAGACACATACATTTATTAAATATTTATTTATGAAGTAAATTTCATTTCTTTAAATATTTGAAGAATTTAATAT
>JASDQU010505630.1:75029-94981 GCA_032191745.1 Picea mariana | reverse complement strand
TCTCCTAGTTGTCTCAAATCGGAGGATGTATTTGTATGGGAGAAGCCAACTCCAATAGGTGCCTCCAAGAATAACATATTTGCCTATGTAAAAACAGTCAAAAGAATACCATAAGAAAAAGTGTAGCAGAGAACTTCGTGGGTAGATGGGCAGTGGGAAGATGGAAGTTGAGGGCAGGCCGAACGACTCAACGAAAATGGTGGACCTAGAGATCCCTACTAGTTTTCTATGCCATACCTAGGGAAAAGTGCACCTATCTTTAGTCGGGATTTGATTGATCTGTTGAGATGGTAAGATATTGGGAAGAGTGTTATTACTAGATAGTTGGCGGTGTTAGGTCAAGGGATAGAGGAGGGATGGACGCACAGGGGTCGGTACTAGAGGGTGACTTGGAAGATGATGAGTGGTGGAGCCAAAAAGCGATATTTAAATCGAATGAAGACTCTAGGGAGGAGTTAAGGCAAATAAGACTAGATCTAGCCTTGGCGGATGTGATGAAGGGATGTCCTGAAAATGACTTGGTGGATATTGGTTCAAAGCGATCAGATGACATGGTGTAAGCCCAAAAAAGGACAATGGATCTACTGAGGTCATTAATGATCCTGTAGCTAGGGTTCCAGTTAAGGGGTGCAAGAAACAACAACTTTCGACCTTTTTGCCAAGCTATTTTCATGAAGGGGCATTGGAGACAGGTCGGGCTGAAGGGCCTCTGGGGATGGGTATTGGTAGGAGTGCTACTACTGAAACTAAACGGGAGGAGCTAGTAGGAACTAGGAAAAAGAACGCGGAACAGAAAAAGACTGTAAAGGATAATGGTCCAGAAAAGAATTTAAGGATAGGGGAGTTGGGGGCAGATAAGGAATCTGTAGAGGCATCGGTTTCTAGTGAGCATAATAGGAGAGACCTACTGGCGTGAGCGATCATCAAACTGTGGAAAGTGAAGAAAACAAAACTGCACCTAACCCTAGGCCGAGATATTGTCCTGATAGAAGCAGAAACATATTCTAGTAGGGGGTTAGTCGGCAGATTTGGATACAGGAGCATGTCAGTGAAGGAGATAGATAGGTGGGTTGCGGACTGGTGGGGTCCTGTGTTGGGTTACAAGCCAATGGTTTTTATCCTCTACAAGGGTTGGTACTGCTTCCTATACAAAACAACGGAGGACACAAATCGAATTTTAAATTCAGTATGGATTGTGAAGGGTGGGAGTCTAATGCTCAAGCGATGGCATGTGGCATTTAACCCCGAAAAGGAACTGATAAGATACAGGAATTTGTGGGTGTTAATGCCCGGATGTCCATTGGCGATTTGGAATCGAGAGGCATTTAGGGAAATTAGGAATACTATTGGTAAATTTCTGCATGTTGATCATGGATTAATGGAAGGTCCTGATAGGCAAATGGGGAAATTCCTGGCGGAGGTAGACATGTTTGAGGGATTGTCGCCGAATATTGAGCTGGAGTGAAGGGGGGTTACTTTTACCCAGAAACTTGATTATCAAGGGGTGTCATTTCGATGTACACTCTGCAAAGCTACAGGGCACCTTAGGAGCAAGTGCGCAGGGAGCTACAAAAGAATGTTGAAGGAAATGCATGTAGACTGTTCAAAAGCGACTAATGAGGTCAAGGAACCCGAGTTGATCCAGTCACGAGAATTAAAGTGCGGACACAAGCAACATGATGTTTTTACGAGCGAACTATCTCCGGGTAAGAATTCTCAATCCTCCTTTACAAGCTGGAAGGAGGGGTCAGCTGAAATAGAAGTCTATTCAGATTTAAGTTTGTCCATAAAAGATGGTTTTACTGGTGAAACACTAGTTGATTGTATGGAGAGTTCGACTGTGGGAATAATAGGAGAGAGCTTGGATAGTAGCATTTTCATCCATTTTTTTAAAAACAAAAACTTCTCTACAAACAGATGATCCGCTAAGTAAAAACCCTATAAGTAAAAACCCACAGATAGACCAGTTGGTGTTGGAAGAAATTGAGGGCTCCCTAAAAAACTTCATCCCGACTTATAAAGATATGCTCACAAGACAGACTTTACCTATCTTTACTGGTGACATTTGTATTAATAACTCTGAGGTGTTGAAGGACAAGGGGGAAGTTATAGGGGATAGTATTGTTGATATTATGGTAGCTGCGGGAGGTATTTACCTCTATGTGTAAACCTAACGAGAATAGAATATTTTAGAAAGTAAGAAGAAACCCTAATGAGTTGGCTAATAACCCTAGAAGACAAGTCGGCTCAAGAGGATAACTTGTATTAGGTTATTAGCCTCCAAGAGAAGAAGTCGGCTAGAAGAAATATTATATACTAAAGAATTAGTACCCAGAATGAGAAGTCGGCCCTGGCAGTTTGCCAGATTTAGTATAAATACAGGAGGTCAGTCTTCATTCTGGCCAGTATTCTCATAACTGCAGAGCACACTTGTGCGCACTGCAGTTTGGCAGTTTTGTGCGCAAGTCTGGAGGAGAGCTGTCGTAGCTAGCAGATTTCATTTTGGCTTGGACTATCTCTTGGTTATGGTTTGGACTATCTGATCAACTCTTGTTTGGTGCGCTATCCTTGCGAAAAGGTGTGCTACCCTTTGTTTGGCTATCTAGCCTAGGGTTTACTTCTAGAGTGATTCTCTGTCAAGGTTAAGGTGCTCGGAGGGTGGCTTCAGCTATGGTTGGGTGACAATAGTGATATTGTCGATGGTAAAACGAGAACATCCATTATAGTCTAACAGGTTATGGGCCCACACCTCCTTCATTCAATCTAACTGCTAGAAGGAAGCATAGCCATAAGGATATTAAGCTCGTCGAAGAAGTGTCGCTAGGGTTTCTAGCAGAAGTAGTCACCAAAGCACTGTCGTTAGGGTTATTAGCAGGTGCAGTTGTAGAAACCCTAATCCTCTCGTTGAGGCACCTTAAGTGAAGGGATTGACCTAATTTCTGGAGAGACCATTGCGCCCTAGCCTAGCACATCTCTTGGTACTCTAAGCAAGCCAAGATGTCAAGTTTGATTTTTTGGTCAAATTTAGGGTTGACCAAGTCAAAGCAGCCATGACTTACTCTATGAAGTCAGAAAACAAGTTAGATGGAGCTTCTAACTTCAGAGCATGGAAGACAAGGATTGACCTCATCCTTGCCAAGAATAAAGTGCTAGATATTGTGAAAGGAAAGATTGTGAAACCAGAGTTTGAAGAAGGAAAATAGAAAGAACCACAGAACGTTGCAGTTATGGAAAAGTTCAAAGACGATGACATCAATGCCATGAGTATCATAGTGGACTCTATGAAAGACCCCTTGATATCCTACATCTCCCATCTTGACTCATCAAAGAAGATGTGCGATGCCCTAAGAAACCTCTTCTCAGTCAGAAACATTGGACAAGTAATGAGTCTGAAGAATGAGCCCCATGACATGAACATGAATGATGATGACATCATAACATCATACTTTGTGAGAATCTCCCAGTTAAGAGATCAAATACAAGCTATTGAAGAGATCATTTCAGAGAAGGAATTAGTAAACATAGTACTCAATTGTCTTCCCAAGACATGGGATGCATTTGCCACAAGAATGAACACAAGGAAGGAGTATTCTACATTTGAAGAACTTTGGACTCACGACGCTCAAGAAGAATCAAGGATCAATGCAAAAGAGAAACCCCAAAAGAAGTACGATGATCAAGCCTTTACAGCAAGATTCAAGAATTTCAGGAACAAAAGGAAGTTTGGTTCAAGGAAGAAGCCAAATCAAGAGAAAGACATGTCAAAAATACAATGCTTCAACTGTAGAAAGTATGGTCACTACAAGAATCATTGTCCCAAGCTAAAGAAAAGGAAGGGGACACACGAAGCATCAATTGCTAAAGAAAAGGAACCTACAAAGAAGACCAAGCAGGATAAAACATACTTCTTCTTCTAAAGACAAGGTAACAATACTCTTCTTAGTTCTTGTACATATCTTGTTTGCATAGTCTCTGTACATATCTTGTATATCTATCTCTTAGAAGATAATATGTTCCAAGAAAAACTATACCTATGGAAGAACAAACAAGATAAGGATTGCTATCATTATACAAGTCAAACAATACACATGAAAGGATGAAATACATCAAACAAATCATGTGGAAGTTATTACAAGTTAAGTCGAAATCAAAATCAATCTTGAAGAAACTTAGAAGAAGCAAAGACAGAAAGAAGTCAACAATCAAGAGGAAATTGGAGAAAGACTTATGACACTTTGCAGAAGACAATAAGGATGCAAACGAAAGCGTGGACTCTGTTAGATGGAGGGAGTCGATTATATATTTCCAAAAGAAAAACATGCACTCATACATGAAGAAAGGATTAGGAGGGAGCTAATCCTATGATCCATTGAATATGATGAAGTATATATCCATGGTAGCAGCCATGAAAGGCAGTACATGTTCAATTCGACCTCAGAAGAAGTCTTCTTCGAAGAGAAGCCTTAAAGTATCCTTGGTTGTCCATCCACATCCGTGATCCTATAATGAAAGGAAGAAGTGGAATCTTTAGGGCATGGAATCTATAAGAAACTCCATGGACCTAAGAGCTAAAGAAAAACATGAGGAAGAACATGAAGATTCCAAGAAAGAAAGAGAAGACAAAACAACCAGTCATTGTATCGAGAATCACAATATTACCAGCCTGATATGAACTCACTAAAAGTAATCAAGCAAAGGAACTGAAAGCTGTGATGAAGAACACTGTATATGAATGCAAGCATTGCAAGATCCAAAACTAGAGGTTCTCCTAGATGGAGGGAAAAGACTATGATGATTACTAGTTCCAGTAAACCAGACATACCTCTACACGAGTCATTATATCATCCGCAATATCCATGGGTTGGAGTTCTACATCAGATGAATGCAAAGATTGTTCTCCAAAGCAATTGAACAAAGAGTGTATGAAGAGCAACCTCAAGACTTTGTATGCAGATGGAAGAAGATAACTTGGTGGAGAACCTCAAATGCATAGCAGAAGCATGGTGAAGATTTTCTATAACAGAGATATTGTATCAGAATGATTACTTAGAAGATTAGGATGATGGATTGCAAATCCATGACAAATATCTCATGATGACAGAAGAAGTGCCACATGGATATGGTCCAGCTTGACCCTTGCCACAATGTTGTGAGCTAGAAGGAACCAAAGAGGAATCCAACAATGATATACTTTATTGATTAGAGCTATATGAAGCCTTCAGAGAAAACCAGTGTTCTAGACCGAAGTACATTTGAGATCAAGCATTACATTCTCCGCGATGAAGTCCAGAAAGGAGAAAGTGGTTATCCAATATATATCTCCATAGATGAGCAGATAAGCAGACATTTTGGTAAAGCTTTTGTCCAAGATGAAAGAGTTTGCGTACTCAGGTTAGAGCTCATGGAGACGACTTCCTTATTGAAAAAGGAAGAGATGACTCCCAGGTTGGTAGGGAGCACTGATGTGTTATTGATTGATGGAAAGTCATTTTTCAGTTCAAAAAATGGTCCAGGATGAGCAGTTCCTTTCCAGATTCAAAAAGTGGTTTGAGATTTCTGACGGATTGGCATTTTCTAGTTTGGAAAATGGTCCAAATCGAATGGTCATTTTCATAATGAAAATGGTTCGATGGATTGTTGATGTACCATAAACAACAATTTCCCATTGTGGTTAACATGGGGAATAGTCTAGGGCATTCTCTCTTCTTGAGGGTTACTCAAGAAGACTGGCCCACCTCGCCGGACAACTATTTCCCATTATGGTTAACATGGGGAATGGTCCATTTTTGGACGTTGGTGTAGGACAATCATTTCCTTAGAAAATAGTCCGGACAATCATTCCTTAGGGAAGATTCATTCACTCCAGGTTACACCTTGTTTAGTGCCGACGGGATGGCCTAGGGTGGCAAATGGTCCAGGTTCAACAATCAAGGACAGACATTCCTTAGGGCAGACTCATTCTCTCCAGGTTGCACTTTGTTTAGTGCCAGAAGAATGGCCCGGGGTGGGAAATGGCCCATGCTTAGAAATAAGGACAATTATTCTTCCTTGTTTGAGAAGAATAGTCCAGATAGCTCATCATTGATGTTTGAACTTCTGAGGGCATATGCTCTTCCAGATATCACAGATGTGAGTGGAAGAATGGCCCAGATGATTCACTTTATAACATAACAATGTTCTCTATGTAGGTTGATATCAGATGATTGTTATGGAGACTGTATGTCTCTAGACAGTAGATGCATGCTACTGTGGTGGATGTGTTCCACTGATTATGATTATATGTCATTGATCAAGTATCTGTGTGATACTTGGTGTGGTAGTGTACCACTGGATTGTAGTTGTGCATTACTATGGATAGACACAGTTGTGTTCTATTGTATGACTTTGTTATGATTGCCTTGAAGACTATCAGTAGTGTTGGAAAATGTTTAATCAACTAGATGGATGATCAAATGGACAGATATTTCCCAGACGGAAAATGATCCAGGACATTTATTCTTCCAGGACATATGCCCAGATTAGAAGAATGGTTCTTGTGTCACTCTGTGAAGTGAGTGACTTATCCAGCATCATGTCTGATTGTTTAGATGGAGTATGGTTTCGAGAGATGATGCAGCTGATGACACTAATAGTGATGATGGTGCTCATGATCTAGTCATGAGATAGTCTATACGACCATGTTGATGCTACCGGGTGAATGGTATGTTTGTGCTCAAGACCATTATCTTCAATACCTCCATAGCTAGGAGGGAGTGTTGATATTATGGTAGCTGCGGGAGGTATTTACGTCCACGTGTAAACCTGACGAGAATAGAATATTCCAGAAAGCAAGAAGAAACCCTAATGAGTTGTCTAATAACCCTAGACTACAAGTCGGCTCAAGAGGATAACTTGTATTAGGTTATTAGCCTCCAAGAGAATAATTTGGCTAGAAGAAATATTATATACTAAAGAATTAGTACCTAGAATGAGAAGTCGGACCTGGCAGTCTGCCAGATTTAGTATAAATACAGGAGACTAGTCTTCATTCTGGCCAGTATTCTCAGAACTACAGATCACACTTGTGCGCACTGCAGTTGGGCAGTTTTGTGCGCAAGTCTGGAGGAGAGCTGTCGTTGCAGCTGCTGTAGCTAGCAGATTTTGTTTTGGCTTGGACTATCTCTTGGTTATGGTTTGGACTATCTGATAAGCTCTTGTTTGGTGCGCTATCCTTGGGGAAAGGTGCACTACCCTTTGTTTGGCTATCTAGCGTAGGGTTTGCTTCCGAAGTGATTCTCTGTCAAGGTTAAGGTGCTCGGAGGGTGGCTTCAGCCTATGCTTGGGTGACAATAGTGATATTGTCAATGGTAAAACAAGCACATCCATTATATTCTAACAAGTATTGTTTCTAATAAATTTGGGGAGACCTCTTTTTTGAAAGGGGCCATTCGGGGAGGCCTGGAGAAAGATTTTTCTCCCATGAAAACCAGAAGTGCACGGAGATTAGGGAAGGTGAAGGAAATTGAGATTACTGATGGCACCTCCTAGACAGTGGGGCCAAGGGTGCTTAGAGCACAAAAAACCCTAGCCAGAGTTAAAAAATTATAGTGGCCTCATAAAATATTAGGGGGGTGGGGGGAAACACTAAGTTTTTAGCTTTGAAGAGATTCTTAGAACAAACTTCTCTGGATGTATTATTTATTCAGGAGACTATGGTAACTGCTACAAAGGCTAGGGGGATATTTAATAAGTTGTTACCTAGCTGGTACTTGAGTGGTGTGGATTCTTCAGGTCACTCTGGGGTCTTTTATCGGCTTGGAATCTATAAAAAATAGATTTCACTGCATATTTGACTCCTGTAGGGATTTTGTTAGAGGGGTAAGTAAAGGATTTGGATAAAATATTGAAGCTGATAAAATGTTATGGTCGATATTCAGACAGATAGGTCTTCTGGGAGAATATGAAAAGGGATGGTCTACTAAAGGACCACTCCTTAATCTTGGGGGGGGATTTAAATTTTACCACATCAAGCAGATAAATTTGGGGTGTACGTGCCAAATCAGACCCATTACATACAAATTTTAGTCAGTTGATTCAGGAAGAGGGCTTGGTGGATGTAGAACCTTTCAAACCACTTCCTACTTGGAGGAATGGTAGAAGGGGGTAAGATTATATAGCAAATAAATTATATAGATTTTTTATTTCTAAGGATTTGGCTATGTCTAGGTTGAAATATAATTCTATTTTATGTCAACAAAAGATTTCCGATCATACGCCTGTGGTACTGCATCTGAAATTTGAAAAAGGAAAAGTCAAATATCCATTCAAGTTTAATTCTATTTGGCTACAGGATCCAGAGTTAGTATCTTTTGTGAGAAAACATTGGAATGATTTCTTGGGATCAGAGGTTCTAAATTTGATGGATACATTAACAAAAACGATAAAAATTCTCAAAGTTTTGGTGATTAAATGGGAAAGGAAGAAGAAGCTGGAAGCTAGGGATGAATTGATAAAATTAGAAGAAGATTTGGAGATTATATATTCAGACAATCCAGGGGGTTTTGTAAAGGAAGGAGATAAGGACTTAGTAATAGGACTAGAAAAGAGAAAGATGAATCTTCTAAGGCAAGAGGAAGAAACCTAGAGGCAGAAGAGTAGGATTAATTGGTTGGCAACAGGGTATAGGAATACTAAATTTTTTCAAGCATTTGCTACCTCTAGAAAATAAAATAACACAATATGGAAGATTAGGAAGGAAGACGGGACAGTGTTAACTAGTAATCGAGACTTACAGGTGGAAGCTGTGGAGTATTATTAGAACATTTATACGGCACAGACAAATATCGGTATAATTGATCAATTAGCTCTTTTAAAAAATTATCCTAGGATGATTACAAAGGAGGATAACCACAGGGTAATTGAGCCTGTCACAGAAGCAGAAATATTGAAAACTCTAAAAGGCTTCAAAGGATAAAAAATCCTTGGTCCTGACGGTTGGACAGTATAATTTTTTCTTGCATTTTTTGATATTTTGAGTAATGATCTTGTGGATATGGTAGAAGAGTCGAGGAAGAAAGGATGGGTCTCTGGTGCTTTAAATGCCACTTTTCTGGCACTAATTCCTAAGTGTGATAATCCATATTATTTTGGGGGATTTAGGCCAATAGACCTATGCAACTTAGTATACAAGGTCATTACTAAAATTATAGCTTCCAGAATTAAATCCTATCTCTCTTTTGGTATTTCAAAGGAAAGGTTTGGGTTCCTTGAGGGAAGGCAAATCAATGATGCTATTGGTGTTGTACAAGAAGTATTACATAGTATAAAGGTAAAAAATCTAAAAGCATTAGTCTTAAAATTAGATCTCATAAAAGCATATCACAGAGTTGACTAGGGTTTTCTTATGCTGGTCCTGTTACAGGTGGGCTTGAATTTGGAAGCAACTGATTGAATTATGGGATGTGTGACATTAGCAATTTTTTTTGTACTGGTAAATGGTAAGCCTACAATTTTTTTCAAAAGTTCAAGGGGTCTGAGAAAGGGGTGCCCTTTATCCCCATTATTGTTTCTCTTAATTGTAGAAGGGATGAGTAGAGCTATAAAGGAACAAGTACTGGCAAAGAATATTGAAGGCATCCTAGTGGTCAGGGGAATAAACATTACACACTTAATGTTTGTGGATGACATAATTCTCTTTGGACTTGGTTGTCTAGAGGAGTGGAAATTTTATAAGGATATTTTGGGACTGTCTTGTAAAGCTACAGGCATGGCTTTCAGCCCACATAAATCATCCTTTTTAGAAGCTGGGTGATCTTCAGAGGAACTTGATGAGCTGAAGGAATTGAACATAGTTACCAACTTAATGAGAACTGTGACCTCAAAACGAGAACTCTGGCCCAAAAAACCCATATTTTTCCCAAAAAAACATGAAAATCAACCCCCAAATCAAAAAGTGGTGCTACCGGTAGCACCATTTTTTCAAATGGGGTCAAAATTACAACATTTTTCAAAAACGACCTTCAAAACTCATGCCATAGCTCAAAAAAACCTTCAAATCGACACCTAAATAAGAAAATGATGTTACATTTTTAATTTTTTTTTCAAAACATTAAATTTATAGATATTTTGAAATCGTATTTTTAGCAGTCCGTACCATTAAAACCAAAACCTCATAATCAACCATCAAATTGAAATGTATTGCTACCGGTAGCACCCATTTTAAATTTTGGGTATTAAAATGACATTTTTTTAAAGTGGTAATCAAAATCATCATTAATGCAAACAAAATCTTCAAATAAACCCTTAAATACTTACTTTTTAAATTTTAGTTTATCACTAGAGACACAACATAATACATAATACCATGAAAACAATACATTTAAAAATATATAATCAAAACTCAACTTTGAAAAAAAAAACATTAGAAAAAAGATGGATAAAAACAAAAACTAAAAAAAATTAAAAAAATAAAAAAATTTCCCTATAAAACAATAATTTTTAAAATAAAACAATAATTTTTAAAATATATATATATTTGTTTTTGAAAAAAAATAAATTAAAAACCCATTAAAACGTAAAAACAAATTAAATATATATATATATATATATATATATATATATATATATATATATAAAGCACTAAAATCATGTCAAAATTAAAAAAAATCTAAAAAAATATTCTAAAATAAAAATATATTAACAAAAACATTAAAATTCAAAAAATTTAATTACAAATTTAAAAAGAAAAACCAATCTATATAACTATATTATATATACAGTTATATAATAATATAACTATATTTAATATCTATAATAAAATTAATTATATGAAATGAATATCAAATTAAATATTCGTGACTTAATTAAAATTAAAAAAAAATCTAAAAAAATAATCTAAAATAAAAATATATTAACAAAAACCATTAAAATTCAAAAAATTTAATTACAAATTTAAAAAGAAAAATCAATCTATATAACTATATTATATATATAGTTATATAATAATATAACTATATTTAATATATATAATAAAATTAATTATATAAAATGAATATCAAATTAAATACTTGTAACTTATCTTCTTTATTTTTATATTTAATATAACATAATAAAAATAATAAATCTAAATGGATTTCCATTCCTGTCTTATTTTCTACCATAATGATTTACGTTGACTGAGGGTCGCGGGCGATGCTGGGCATCGCCCCAGCCCCCGTGCGGGCAAGGGCCAGGTCCCATGGCGCCCATGGGACTTCGCCCTTGCCCACGCAGGCTGGGGCTATGCCCGGCATCGCCCGCGGCCCTCAATCAACGTAAGAACCCCAACGCAGTGTGTTAATGTCTATCATATTGGCTCTCAATCAACGTAAAAACCTTGTGTTAATGTTTACTGTATTGGATGATGGAAATCGAAAGCTCATCTCACTAGTCGTCACAATTCAATCTACGTAGAAGAAGGATTTATGATTATACTATGGAGTCCAAAAGATTTAAGATTATATTTTACGTGCATCATCCAAATATGCAAGTTAAAAAAAATAATAATTCAAGATTATGTTTTGATTATATTGTATTTAAACATGTAAGTTAAAAATAATAATAATTCAATATTATGTTTTGAGTGTAATTTCATTCTTTTTTTTTATATATATATAGCTTTATCATTTTTTTAAGTTTATTGAGAAATATTCAAAGTTGATTAAACCTTTGTCTTCCATTTAATATTTAATAATAAAAGAAAGTATATTATGAAACCTCTTTTTAATATAAGCTTGTTAGATTTTCTAAATCTAAAAAAACATAAACATAAGTTTACTAATTCCCTTAAATCTAAAACAAGAAATGATTTTGATATGACTTTAGTATTTTTTTTTGTTTTTTAAAAAGATTTGATGGGTAAAAACTAGCTTAGAAAGAAAATCAACAAGAATGAACTTTTAAATAATTAAAATAATGAATAAATTTTAAAATATAAAATAAAAGATTTTTTTTTTATGCTTAATATTATTAAGTTTTTGTTTTAAATTTTAATTAATTTCTATTTTTTTAATAAAAAAAATTTTTTTTTTATAATTTTATGCTTTTTTAAGGTTTATTTTTATTTTTATTTTTTTAAATTTTGTATTAAATTACCTAATTTTAGGTGTTTTACTTTATTTTTTTTTATATATTTTTAATTTTTTACTTTATTTTTTTTTATATATTTTTAATTTTTTATTGTGTTTTGTTAACTTTTTTGAAGTTTTTGGATTATAATTTTTTTTTTAATTTCTCATTTAAGCTTAGTTTATATTTTTTTTTGTTTTTTTTGTTTCTTTTTCCACTTTAGTTTTTTAAGATTATTTTTATAGGGTAATTATATAAAAAAAATATTTATTTTTTTTCTTTCTTTTTAAATTTCAATTCTTTTATTTTTCTTAGTTTTTTTTTTTTAATTTTAATTTATCAAAAAAACATCAATTGTATTTTTTTGCTAAATGTTTAAAAATAGTCTTATTTAACTACAATGATTTTCTGTCTATTAAAGTAAAGATAAAAAATGTGTTAAAAATGATATTTTCCACTATATTTAAAAATGTATGGAACTATAAATTAATGAAAGAACGAAAAATGGTATTTTCAAAAATGTAAATGGTAAAAGATATTTTAAGATTGAAAGAAGTATCGAAAAATGACTAAAAATGGTGTTGATAAAAAATAAAAAATAAAAATAAAATAAAACAAATGAAAATAAATGAAAAAACAAGCATTTAAAAAAAAAGTGGAAATATTATGTATGAGAAAATTTAAAATATAAAAAAACCACCTAAAAATGGAAGAGAGGTGCTACAAAACCAATTGATTCAGAATTTAAATATTTGGGGTGTTTCCTCAAGCCAAACTGTTATACCATATCAGATTGGAGATGGTTGGAGATGAAATTTGAGACTAGAATTTCAAATTGGAGCCATAGGTGGTTAAGTTTAGGAGGAAGGGTTATTTTGGTAAAATCAGTACTGGAAAGTATTCCAGTGTACTGGTTATCTTTAGCAAATATTCCTAAAAGTACTCTAGAAATAATATTAGAAAAAGGATGTTCAGTTTTCTGTGGACCGGAAATAAGATAAAAGGAGTACATCTGATTAGCTGGAAAAAATTAGCAAAACCCAAGAAGGTTGGCGAATGGGGTATAAAAAATATTTTTAAAAAATATTTTTACTTTTGGGAAAGCCTTAGCAACAAAAAGTCTATGGAGGGGGTTAATGGTTCCTAGACTCTGGCATGAGGTAATACTTAAGAAACACCTCAGGAAGAAATCGATGAAGGATTGGTTCAGGGATGGAAAGAAAAACTGGTATGGAATCTCTAATACTTGGAGAGATCTCACTTCGTCATATAATATAGTGGCAGATTGGTTGGCTTGGAACCCGGGCAACGGGAAATAAATTAGAATTGGATCAGATCCAATGGTGGGAGCACATAGGTATTTCAAACTAACAAAGAGTTTAATACATACATTGAAGAAACAAGGCATTGAGTTTCTAGCGCAAGCAAGAGAAAGAGAACAGGGGAGATTGACACAAACAACTTGCAAAAAGGCTGAGTCTTTAGGGTTGGTAGGTGAACAGTTAGTGGAGTGGAATGAATTTGTGAAGGGATTAATAAGCTCCAGTATCGATTTAAAGAATGAAAAAGATACATTGATGTGGTCCTAGAATACAAAGAGGGGACAAGTAATTGCAAAATAGGCATATGAAGTACAAATTTGGATGGAAGGGGGGGGTAGACACAAATTCCTGGTATAATAATCTTTGGCAATGGCAGATTCCGTTAAAAATCAAAATCTTTGTTTGGTTATTGCTTGAATAGAAAATACTAACCTGGGATAATCTGGTAAAAAGACGATTTATAGGACCTAGTATGTGTGCTCTCTGTGGGGTTGAAGGGGAAAATGCAAAACATCTGTTTGTGGACTATGTTTTTACAAAAGAAATCTGGCTCAATATATTAAAGCATTTAAAGTGTACAGACATTTTGGAAGGAAGACAGGTAAATGAATGTTACCTTAACTGGATAAAAAAAAGGGAAAATTCCAAAGAATTACCAAGTGTTATATGCTAGGAGATTTGGAAACAAAGGAATCAGGTAATTTTTGAAAATAGGTTGCCCAACAGGTTTAGAGTATGTAACAGTATAATCCAGATTATGGGAGGATCATATATCCACAAGGTAGAAAAGGGGAGCAGAATAATAGGCCACCTGTACTAGACTGAGAATTGACAGTTGGCTTCTTTGATGGAGCCTCACAAGAACAAGGAGCAATATGTGGGGTTGGTGCAGTTATTAAATCTCATTTTCTAGGTAATTTCAAATTGAAGAGGAACTGTGGAAATGGTACAAACACAAAAGGGGAACTTCTTGCCTTGTGGTGCATTCTTTATTTTGCTTGCTATGAAAAGATAAATAGGATACAACTAGTTGGAGACTCAAAGATTATTATAGACTGGTTTACTAATGATTGTAATCTCCAGGTGATCTCTCTTTAGCCTTGGATGACAAGAATTCGAGCGCTGAGTGGGAGATTTGAACAGATAAAGGCACAACATGTATACATGATTTATAATAAGGAAGCAGATGAACTCTCGAAAAAAGCTCTTATTTTAGAAGAGGACGACATATTTTATGCTGAAGAACATGATGGACATACTGACAATTTTTAAAAATTAGAATATTGAAATCTGAAAATATGTAATAGCAACTGGTTACTTTTATCAACACTATTTTGTTCTGGTAATAGTATTTTTGAAGGAAGGATGGTAAAAACATGTAATGGCCAATGGTTACTTTTTCAATATCAGGTAAAAGTATTTCTGAGAGAAGGATAGCAGCCTTATAATAGTGCTATTATATTAAATTTTGTAAGAAAAACACTGAACAGTTTATTTGTAATAGCTAGACAGACTGCCTCAAATGGAAAATCTATATGTTATACTGAAACACAAATATTATATTGATTAATATAACATAAATATCATATTGATTAATATAAGTTTTTTTTTATTGAAAAAAAAAAAAAAAAAAGTGTAGCAATTCAAGCCTCTCATATGTAAATATAAGTTTGGTAAAAGTATTGATTATGTATCACTATTTTACTCTTAAGGTTGTTTTCTGAAAAATTGTGGAATTAATTTCGATGTTAAACATTTTTGAAATAATGATTATATTTCAAAAGTTAATCTCAAAAATAATAAAATAAAATAAAATATCTAAAGGAAACTAAAATAAAATATCTAAAAATAAATAAAATATCTAAAAAAATAAAAAATAAAATAAAATATCAAAAAAATAAAATAAAATATCTAAAAAATTGTGGAATTAATTTCGATGTTAGACATTTTTGAAATAATGATTATATTTCAAAAGTCAATCTCAATAATAATAAAATAAAATAAAATATCTAAACGAAACTAAAATAAAATATCAAAAATAAATAAAATATTTTAAAAAATAAAAAAATAAAATAAAATATCAAAAAAATTAAAATAAAAAATCTAAAGAAAAGTAAAAGATTCAAAAACTTATATATATAATTTAAAAAAAATGATTTTATCATTTAAAAAAATTATAATAAACTAATATATATATATATAAAACAAGGGTTGCATGGCAGCTTAGTCTCTGTCAAGTAGATTGGGAAATGGAGATGATAGCTGATACCCTATAATGATTGATGATGATTAATGTGAAACATGAACAATATGTTAACTATGGGCTAGTTTTATAGTCTTAAAAGAAATCAATTTGTAAAGATTTTAAATGAAAAAAAATAACACTGATAAGTATACCGGGAGAAAGATTGGAATTCAAATAATTCAACCTTGACTAGCAAGGAATGGAGGAAGATGAGTTGTTCCATGACACTTAGTTTATAGATTTGTCATATGTTGTATTGGCATACACAAATTTATGGTAAAAAACAAATTAATGTCACATAAAAAACAAACTCATTGCTATAGTCCCTTGGCATGAACTAATAAGAATGACATATGAGGAGATAGACCATAAATCATTAAAAAATATTATGTGTGTGTGAGATAAAGAGATAGTTCATAGGATAACCTTAGAAGGAGAAATGACATGTGAATAGTTTTCAAATTAGTACGAATTAGCAATTTTACTCTCCTCAACCATGTGTAAAAAAAACATCTAGATAAAAAAGTTCAATTTGAATGGAAAATTAAAAATGTTCAATTTGAACATAAAATATCAACATTGATCTCATTCATACTCAACTTTAAAACATATTTAACTTTTCTTAATATAATAAATTAAATATATATTTTTTAATGCAAAACAATGTTAAATCAAAATACCAACAAACATTAATTCTATTTAAATAAATTATTCAAATACTTTTTGATATATATAATTTTTTTTTAATATGAAAAAACCTAATTAGGATAACTATCATTTATTGGTTCCTATTTGTGAATGTGGGCTTTAGATCTTGAGTCATTAACATGTTTTCTTAGATTCAAGGATGATGAGATTTCACCATATAAATATGCACAAAATTACCTTTTTTTTGTTGTTTAAATTACATTTTTAAATGTAGAAATGGACCATATAAAAAAATTGCATTTTTGAATGTAGAAATAGACCATATAATTTTGCACGAAATCACAATTTTTTTTTTTTATTTAAATTGCATTTTTGAATGCAGAAGTGTTGAAACACCCCTTGCAATTTCTCACTAAATTTCAAACAAAATTAAACAAAAATATCCCCCAAAAAAATCAAAACATAAAACAGTTTAAACTATTACTACTCCATGTGATCATTATTGAATCTACCTCTAATGAAATAATGTATTTTTTAATAACATTTAACATTAATGTCATACATAAAGCTAGATATAACCTCTAATTATACTTTAACCTCTTATCAAAAAAATTGTTAATATATATACTTATTACTTCACTTAATAAAAAAAAATACAATATATCAAACATATTATATTAAACAAAATAAATATATTATATATACTTATTACTTCACCTAATGAAAAAATACAATATATCAAACATATTATATTAAACAAAATAAATATATCAACATATTATATTAAACAAAGTAAATATGAATAAATAAAAAAAAATGAAATCTTAACTTTTAAAAACACATAAAAAAAAAATGTAAACTTAATTTTTAAAAACACATTAAAAAAAATTGGAAACTTAACTTTTAAAAACACATAAAAACAATTATGATAAATGGAGTTGGTTAAAAAACACAATAAAATATTATTTAATTGACCACTTTGTCAATAAACAAAGTAATTCAACTTTCATTCAAATTTGACCTTTTCTTAGTAAACCAATAAGACTACCTTTCGCATTAAAAGTAATCCGTCTTGTTTTTCACCTAAATTTTCAACATTGATTTTAATATTCACCAATCATATAGTACATAAATACCTATTTTATTATATTAAAAAATATATAATTAATTAGTATACAGATAAAGTACTATCATCATTTAATATTTATGCATTCAACATTCTTGTCAAACAACACTTGGCAAATTTATTAATTGTATAATCAATTCTATATATCGAATGACGTGAAGCCTATAATAAGACATCAAAGATATTAGCCAATTAAATTTTAGAAAAAAAAATATGTTTTTTATTATATACAAAAATACATATATTGATTTCCTATGTTATATATTGGATATAGTACCCAAATATGAAGTCAATCAAAAACTAATCCAGAATCAAAAGCAAACTCAATACTATAGTCCCAAGCCTTTGGAGAGACTAACAACAACATAGAAATCTATAATTTTTTAAAATAAATCTCCATATCACTCTAAACCTACTTCAACCTAAAATATATTTGATCTTATGAAGTGGACTAATGCAGCGTGAATTAGCTAAAACTCAACTGCTTTCAAAAATGCCAATTGGTCTGCTACAATGAGCTAATCTATTAAAAAACAAAATACGTTTCTCTGTTATAGATATAACTAGCACACCCACATAATTGTGGTTGATCAACGCCGAAAAGCTTGATTAACAAATAAACGGTTGAGCTTCATTTATCTGGTGTTAATATTTTAATTTCTGTTAATCACTTAGGTGGCAATCAGTTAGCTACCAAAGTAATTTTTAAATATGATTAGGTAAATGTAAAATAGCTAGGAAGTTAATGATTGAAATCACAGCCATTTATTTTGTGTGACTACTAAGAATATTCCAGCCATATTTAATCCTATCCATAGAAAACTTATTAAGCACTAAACTCCTATTAAATCTGCCCATTGTCAATAAGTGTATGCCTTTTGGCGTAACTAGCCAAGCCACTTACCACGCGACTGTTGAACGTCTAGAGCCGCCAACATCGAACGTCTAGAGCCGCCAACATCTTGCGGCCCATCCAGAGACGTCTGTCATCTTGCCGCGCCCCATATACATGGCAGGTCAATAATTTGTGTTAATCATAATTAGTTATTTTAATGATTACTCTAGTTTAAATGTTTTATGTTTTGATTTTTTTCTGATTATATTTTCTGGGGATATTTACTCGAAATCCATCAGGTGAAAATTTGTTAGATTTGTAGATTTGATTGATTGTTTTTGTATAATCAAAATATTTCAAAAATTTTTCAACATGCTAAGTCAATTTTTACATTTAAAAATAATAAATTTTAAACAACAAAAATTAATAATTTCATAAAAAATTATTTAATCAAATTTATAAAAAAAAAAAAAAAACATAAAACAGTTAAACAAAATCCTAATAATTATTTGTATTAATCCTAACCTTTAATTTTTGAATTTATCTTAATATTCAAAATTTCAATATGAAAATACTACAAACTAGGATTTTAACCATTACTTATCCACCAAATTTAAACTCATACAGATTTGAGTACCCAGTATCAAACACAGAAAAGATTAACTCATTCCTCATCATAACCTGAAAAATGACTGACGCGTTCTTCGGATTTGTGGAACCTCACTATCGATTCGATTTTTTTTTTTAAAAGGACTCCTCATGATACGCCGAAAAAGACTAGCGCATTCGTCGGATGTGGGGAACCTCCCTATCGATCAAGGACACGGATAATTCTCTTTCTAATCATTCCTGCCGTACAGAGAACCTCTATATATATATATAACAAAGCAAAGCAAAACACATATAACTAGCTTTCTGATCAGTAATGTAAAGCCGACAGGTAAATCCCTGAGCAGTAGTGTAAACAATAAGAAGAAAGTAATGAATAACCTTTATTCCATGAATACTTGTTTAAGCGAAGGTACGGTGTGTTCTTCTCTACCAAAAATGGCCCCAATTCCAACGACGCTCCGGCTCCAACTGATGAGCCGACTGGTCCTGTATTTCAATACTATACAACTTAGGACGTTACCCTAATTTACTTCCTTAATATTCCGCTATGTCGCATGAAACATAAGTAGTTAAAGTACCTCCAGTGAGCCAGAGAACAAGAGGCTTCTGCGATGCGTTTTCAGCAGCTTCAAAGATTAAATAAAACAGGGCCTTGCCGCTCCCGTTGTTCAGTGTCACATATCCCGCATAATGAGCGAAATCGACAGGCGCTGACCGGGGAGATTGATGACCTTGTCGGCTTCAGCTTCCCTCATTCTCACACGATCGTTCTCGCACTCGCCTACCCACAGGAGAAAAACCATAGCCAAAATCCAAACCCACAGAGTTTGAATTCAGTGTCTTAAAGTTTGTATTATACGTAATGTATTTGAAATCTAGTGATTAAATGAAGAATATAATTTTGAGAAATTTAATATATTTTAGTAGTCAATAGTACAGTGAGAAACAGTCATGACTCGTTGCTTGCTATTGACATATGAAGACTGATTTATCCAAACCATGTCATTTCAAATAATCTGTTTGATTTGTCTAAACCATGTCATTTGAAATGAAATAATCTGTTGGTGTTTTTTAAGAAGA
>JASDQU010505630.1:61184-74929 GCA_032191745.1 Picea mariana | reverse complement strand
CCGGGGAGATTGATGACCTTGTCGGCTTCAGCTTCCCTCATTCTCACACGATCGTTCTCGCACTCGCCTACCCACAGGAGAAAAACCATAGCCAAAATCCAAACCCACAGAGTTTGAATTCAGTGTCTTAAAGTTTGTATTATACGTAATGTATTTGAAATCTAGTGATTAAATGAAGAATATAATTTTGAGAAATTTAATATATTTTAGTAGTCAATAGTACAGTGAGAAACAGTCATGACTCGTTGCTTGCTATTGACATATGAAGACTGATTTATCCAAACCATGTCATTTCAAATAATCTGTTTGATTTGTCTAAACCATGTCATTTGAAATGAAATAATCTGTTGGTGTTTTTTAAGAAGACAGACTTTCACTACGGTTGAAGACTGCCAAATACATATAAGTTTAAAACTATTAATCTATTTTTTTAGATTTTAAAAAAGCTAACTTTTAATAATAAAAAAAAACGTAGCAATTTTACGATCATAGTCCAAAACCACCCATCCACTTAAATTAAAATACATGCAAATTTTGTTTCGAGTGGCTTATAACCTGTCTCAAAGAGAAAAAGCCTTATATTGCATTTTAATTTTCACCTCGGAAAACGTAAAAATAACATCTGTAAAGCATAATCTCGTTCGGCGTTTTTTAAAATAATAATTTTCAGCTAGAAAACATAAACATGACATCTGTAAAACATATTGCTTTGTTGAATATTTTATGTTTGGAAACTTGTCGTTTCTTTCCAATTTGATGCTACCTCAACCATTAGCATCCATCAATCATTATCTTTGAGGTGGGTGGAGGAACTTGCGTGAGTAAGTCGAACTTCTTCCGTCCTCGGCAGATTCAAAGTGTACTGTAAAGAGGTATTTCCATTTCTAATGGTCACAGATTTGGAATCCAATGTTAATGTGACTGTTCCTTGTCAAACTTTTTGTAGTTATCGTTCTTTGTCTATCAAAGTTTGTGTAAAGCTTATTTAAAAATCTTTTGACCGCGTGGAATTCTACTTTCTGAACACCTTTTGCTTCGCAGAATTCTGAAACCGTTTTAGATAGTTGTAGTTTTTTTTTTCCACAGAAAAATTTCATTATATTTTTGTTCTCTACTCTAGAGGTTACAAAACAAGGTAAACAAATACATAGAAGAAAAGAAAAAATGACAATCCATGTTGGTCATAAACAATCTAATTATGTCTGCCAACAGTGATTTTATTGGAGAGCGTAAAAAATTTAGGTGTCACTTGTCCTAAAATAATCTTAGAACATGGGGGGTCCTCGTGCCTATCCACCCAGAGATTGAAGGTGATGATTCCGACTTTTTTCTTGAGTGCAACATTGGAGAGTGAGTCGGCTTCTTTATTATTTTCATGATAAATATGTTTGAAGTTGAGCTTAATGAAAGATGATTGGAGTTGCATGATCCTATCCTTCCAACCCAAGAGGGTGGTGACCTGTAGCTTGCCTTTATTTTTTAGCCAATCTATGAAGATGTGGGAATCTCTAAACTACAGAAGTGTATCTAAATTTAGTCTGGAGGCCAAAAGGAGAGTGGCCCAGGCGCCCAATAATTCCGCCCTGGTGTTGGTGCCCTGTCCACAATTAAAGGTCCATCTACAAAGAGTATTATGAGAGATATGTATCACTCCTCTTGCGTCTCTCTACGTACCATTTGATTGTGAAGCTCCATCGAACCAGCGTGTGGGAGTCTCCTCTGGGGTGAGGATCTTGTGTTTGGTTTTTTTTTGTCATTGTTCTTGGGTGAATGGTTGTCTAGGAGTTCTGCAGGCCAAGCGATTTGAAGGCCACTGTATTGGCTGAAGGAGGCCTATTTTCAAAGATAAAATTGTTTCTATCAAGCCATACATACCAACAGACCATGGGAAGGAGGTTTAGTGAGTGATGAGCGATTTTTTACCAGTTTTCAAAGTAATATGCTAAAGTGTGCCCGTCCCAGGAGAAATTTAAATTGAATGCAACATAGATGTTGACCCAGACTGTTCGGGTGAAAGCACAGTTGATGAAGATATGTTGTACCGATTCATCTTCTTGGTTGCAGAGATGACAGATGTTGGGGCCAACCCATCCTTTTTTTTGGACGACGTCCCAGGTATTAATCTTGTTTTCAAGCAAAAGCCAGAGGAAAAGCTTTATCTTGAGAGCTAAATTCCAAGTCCAGAGACTGTGTCTCCAACCACCGATAGAGTTATGCCATGTCTGATTAGAGATTTCTGTGTAAACATTGTTTGTTTTCAGGTAACCCGATCGATCGCCCCCCGTCCACATCGGTTGATCATCAAATGCTTGGAGTTGGATGCCCGTGCTCGCAAGATGTTGGCAGAAGGTATTACATTCGGGAGCTAAGTTAGTAGGTAGCCCAAGATCCTGGTTGGTTTTCCAGTTGTTTAAGAGAAGTCCAGGGCTGCGAGTCCCAGACGCTTGGAAAATGTTCAAGACATTTTTAGAATTTAAGGAGGAGATCGATTGAGGGGAGAGGTGTGAATTATGTTCCATTCGAATGATGTGGTCCTTGACAAGGATGATGGAGTGCCCCATGCACGGGTTCCAACATAGAAAATTGGATATCCAGCTCATGGATTTTGTAATATTTCTCCAAAAAGTTGAGGCCGATCTTGTAGAGGGCACTGTTGTTCTGAGCAAGGAGTCCACCGAAACATAAGGCATGTATTTATCTTTTAAGACTGAGTGTCAGATCCCTGTGTGTGTTAAAGCACGCCAAAGAGTATTGGCCACCAGAGCTTGATTGGAGTGGGAGAGGTTCCTGATTCTGCAACCCCCTTTTCTTTTTGGCTTTGCTAGAGTTTCCCAGTTGCACATGTGTTGGTGACTATGATTTGAGCATCCCGACCAGAGAAAGTTGAAATACAGCTTCCTTAGCTTGTCTAGTACAGTGGCAGGTATGGCCAGTAGCACCATCCAGAAAATGGGTTGACCTTCCAAGACCCCTTTGATAAGGGTGTAACGACCTCCCAAGGAAAGCCAACGGTTACACTAGTGATCTATTCTTTTCTCGACTTTGGCAGTGAGCCAATTCCAATCGGTGGGCTTGAGTGAATCTGCTTTTAAGAAATAGTCGAGATATTTGAAGCCTTCGGAGAGGTGTATAAATCTGTGGGGAAGAAGATATTTTAGAAGGGCAAGCAAATCGTCTTGAAGGTTTAAATAATGGAAGGCCGATTTGTCCCAGTTAATCAAGAGTCTCGAGGCATTGCAAAAAATCTTCAGTAGTTCATTGATCTCCGTCCATTCCTGAATAGAGCCATTAGTCATGATGAGAACATCGTTGGTGAACAGTAGGTGCAAAATCCTGACAACTCTGGAAACTTTTATCCCAAAGCTCTTCCCTTCAGATTGACTATTTTTGAGGAGTAATGACAGACCTTCCATGACCAATATGAATAAAAGAGGGGAGAGTAGGCAGCCATGTCTTAAGCCTCTACCAATGCGAAAAAAGGAGTAAGTTTCACCATTCACCAGGACAGAAAAATTTGCAGTTGTCACTCCGCACATGATCCACTTAATAGAGGTAAGACTGAAGCCCGATTGAGTCAGGATTAATCTAAGGAAATCCCAATCTATACAATCAAAGGCTTTTTTCAGATCTAATTTTAGTATGAGAGACTTTGATTTTTTTGCCTTGATGTTGTGTAGGCACTTTTGTGTTGTGCCAATGGCATCTAGAATCTGTCTTCCTTTTAAAAAATCGATTTGTTCGCCTGAAAGTGTTCTCGAGAGGATGGGCTTGATCCTGTTAGCAATGATTTTTGTGATCAGTTTGTAACAAAGATTGCATAAGGAAATCGGTCTATAGTCCCCAAAGGTGGATGGATTGTTTTCTTTGGGGATGAGTATTAAGAAAGTCGAGTTCAGGGCGCTTATGATTCTGCCTCTGAGTTTGGAATCTTCCACAAGGTCTAGCAGGTCGGTCCCAACCAAGTAAAAAAAGTGTAGAAAAAATTCTATAGTCCAGCCATCAAGGCCTGGAATTCTATCTTTATTAAAGGAATTTAGAGCCCCAAGAACCTCCTGAAGCATGCATGGATTGTCCAATAAGTTTGAATCTTCTGTTGTGACAAAATGTGGGAAGAGGTTAGCGACAAAAATAGAGTTTTGTGGATAGTTGAGTGTAGACGCTGCATAAAAAGGTTTGTAGTGTGTTGTGGCTGCATTCTCAAGAGCTCTTCTTCCAGGAAGTCGTTGCAGTGTTTCCTTAGGTGACCAGTTTGTCTGCAGAGGGTGCACCTTAAGGGAATGTTGAAGTAGTTTAGTTTTTCGCAGGTGTGATGTTCTCTCCATTCGACATCAATGGTTTCCAACAGTGCCTCATTTATGTCAAGTTCCACTAGAACCTTAGCTACCATTTTGGCGGGGGCAGTAATGGCCGCTTTGTCCACACTGATGAAGCGTCCAAGAGTGTTTCCAATGGCCTCTAGGGATTTTTCTTCCATAGGTGTAGAGGCAAGCTAGGTAGCAGTACCCAGAGATGTTGATGGCAGAAATAGTCTTGTGAAGTTTCAAAGCAGACTCGCCATCGCTTCAACATGAGGTTGGTTTTGTCTATCACCCACAGTCTCTCTAGAATGAGTGAAGCATCTTCAACAGTGTTGAAATGGAAGCCGAACTAGCCTCTCAGGAGGTAGGAGATGTCCAGTTCATATCCCAGCAAAGGACTCTAGGTAGAGCGCACCCAGTCTGCAAGATCAGTTTTGCAGAGGTGTTTGTAGGATAGTCGGCCTAAAAGCGTGCAAAATGCCAAGGTGATAGAGTCCTCCAGGCCAATATTTGCCCTAAACACCATTTTCTTCTTTGTTTTCCTAGAGCGCCACGATTTGAGAGTCAGATTCCTATCGCTGGAAGAGTAAGATTGTGCCTCCTGTCGAGGCTCGAAAGAAACTCAAGGAGGAATAGTGGGTAGGTGTCAAGCGGGAAGTGAGTTGACATGGTGTTGTCGAGGGGAGGATATTTTGTGAAGTGCGGGCTCGTGAAGCTAAGACCACTTTTGAGTGGTAGGGGCAATTTGATTTTTTGCAGTGGGAGCAGTCGGGTGAAGTTTAACATGTTGTTGGGAAGGATCAGAAGTAAATACAGATGGGGAGGAAGTGTCATGTTCCTGAGTAAGCTGGCAAGAAGGGGGATGTTGGAGTCCAGACTGCAGGGGGGGGTGTTTGAAATGAGAGGAGAGTTCATCAACGGTTTTAAAAATGCCCATGCTATTCCAGAGTGCCTCGTTAGTTGCGCTCATCAGCGCATTGACTTTGGCCTCCATTTGCAGGAGACTTGATGAGTTATTTAAAAAGGGGGCGATCGCCAAGATACCCAAGAGGGGCCTGGAAGAGACAAGGGTAGCGGAGGGTGAAAACAAGGAGTAGGGGCTCTATAGTCTACCCTGGTCTGGCGTAGGAAGGATCTGACATAAGGTTCGGGTCGAATTAGAGGGGAGGGTGAGTGGAATGGGGGAAAGGGATGGATAGTAGTGCAGGTGGGACGATAGTTTAATGGGAAGGGAGGTGAGTGTTTCTGGAGGTAGGTCCCCCCTGGGTCATTAAAACTCCAAATCCATCGAGGGTAAAGGTTCGCTCAGGTCCATCATTGATCACCTTAATACTAAACCTAAAAAAAAACACACTTTACCTGTATATGAATGAACTCCAAGGTTCTATTCCTCCCACTCTTGATCGCTGTCGTAGTTTATGGTCATTCTCCTGATAACCATAATATAACATATACAACATCATCACAATTTATTAATTCTTTCACTATCTTAGTAATCAAAGTTTATTAATTCTTTCAATATCTTCGTAAACATGTTTTGTTGCAACATTGTTGATAGAAAATATCTCTTCTTCTAACATTGTTGATAGAAACATTTGCCATGAAGACAAAGCATAAGATTCATTCAAATTCTTTGGAAAAATGTTAGATTGTTTGGGATTTATTGGAACATACAGCTTTAGCGGTCATTAATGTCCGTTTATATTTTGTCTCGTTAGTACTAATGTTAATTATCTCATTAACATTCATCAAAATTTATTAATAAGAAAAAAAAAAATGAACTTTTCAATGAAATTTTGATATCTTTCACATACACTCGATCATATAAATGGTGTAATCCATGGAAAACATACTCTCACTTAAACATTCGATTCAATCAAATCTAAAAGAGACTGTGTAAAATTGGTCACATTTGCTTACATGGACTATACTCATTATTCTTTGGTATATCTTAATCATAATGAAAAAAGGTGGCATTTGCCTCATTAAACTATACCCCATTATTCTGACATGACATAGACATGTGTTTTGGCATGCTTGCTTTGCATTATCGATTATTAAAGTTTACACCGTCTATCATTAAAGACAAGTAGCAAAATTGTCACTATAGTGCACAAAATTGATTGCGGATTGTATTATGTAGCATTTAGGCTTAATCCTCTATAATAATGGTTTAACTAACACCGTAAGGTAGAATATTTTTTTTTCTATTTTTCTCATCTCTCATATTTACATGTATGTATGTAGGATTCGTAGCTAGGTTTGCATTTTATTATGTTAAAAAAAACATTTATCAATATAATTCAATGGTAATATTCAAAGTCAGATTCAATGGTAATATTCAAAGTCATAAGATTCAATGGTTGATGGTTGGGAGGGTTCAATTTCTATTAAAAAAAATGATCAATATGTTTCAATAATACCCTTCAAAGTCAAAAGATTCAATGGTTGGGGAGGGTTTAATCATTATATTTTTTTTGATTTAGTATATATGAATTAGGAAAACAATCAATATATAGTTTGTAGTAGAACAATAAAGACTATATAGCTTGAGATATGCATGGTTGCATTTAAATTTTTAAAAATATGATCATATATAAATGCATATAATTTTCCAATCCAAAACAATTTTTCGAGGGATTATTGGTTGTATATCCAATACATTTCCAAGGAAGAATCTTTATTGCTAATTTATAGTTCTTAAATTATTCAATACAAGTATTGTATTGTTATGTTATGCAAACAGGAAGATGAATAAATAGTGTTCATATTTGTCATTACTATTTATTTAAAATTTAGTATTATCGAACTTATCTATTTGAGTCTATGACCACTTAATGTATGAATGCAAGCAAATGTTACTAAACAAATATTTAAAAAGGCAGGAAACAACATGTAGGATCCATGCCACGGGTCTTCAATGGGATGGTAGGTGAAAAACATAATGCATGTGTCCAAACACGTGGCGTAGGTCTTGTACTCGAAGGGTTCCTCATGTGCTTAACTAGGTACACACAAACTCCATTAGCTTGGTGCAACCATTGTAGTTCTTTGTTTTAAGCTAATAATTAATAGTTGCATCACAAGAGATCCTAAATAGATGCTTTTACACAATGTAGGGAGGGGTCATCATCCAACTTTCTAGAGATATTATATATAGTTTCACGATTTTCCATCAAACCCTAGGCTTAACAGAGCCATGATTCCTCTTGGTGCAACCCTTCTTCATATAATTGGCTAGCAAGGACATTTTAAACAATGGGACATCCTTAGAAGCAAATATGGAGCTTTCTCTCCAACATGATCTCCATAAAAAAGAAGAAAAAATAACATAGTAGATTTTGTAGTGTGGTAATGAGATTATGAGTAATGTTAATGGTTATGGCATTGCCAAAAAAAAATGAAAGAGACATTTTGGGACCAGAATCAAGATCTAAAAAGGAAAACGAGAAGAATATGAGTGGTATTTGGAGAGGTTCAAGCTAAGATTTATTTAATGATTCTAATAAAATAAGGTGACCCAACATCTTTGCAACTAGGTTGGTGAAGGTACTCAAATTATTTGACCTTAGTTCAACTTGGAATACTATCTTTGTATTATTTGGTGAAAATGAAGTGAACTTGTTCAAGAAGGTGAGTGAGTGGTGGAAGCAAATTAATAATTAGTTGTTTCATATCCAGTTCCCTTAAACACAAAGAAAATGGTTGGATCTATATCTTTAGGTAAATAATATGAGTTCCATGGATAAATTTAGGGGCAAAATTCGGGGGTTTGAAATTTCATTGGGTGATTTGTTTTGTTAAAAAAAGGTTTACTATTTTTAACCCACTTTTTATTAAAAAACAATTTTTGCCCTCCCAAATACCAATTGAAGCTTTCATTTGCCTCTAATTTCTAGGAATGGAAGCTTTTGGTAGCAATTTTCCCCTTTACCCTTCTTGCAAATCTAACTTATAGTTGCATTCACCCCCTATTTGTGGTACAAAGCTAACTTACAATTACATTGGCCCCTTATTTACATTTACTGTGCAAATCTAAGTGCATTCCCCCTCTATTTGTGGTTGGAAGATATTTTTTACTCAAAAATAATCCACATTACATGGAATTGTAGATGATGGAAACAATTTTGTCCCTATTTAATACCGCCCCCTTGCAATTGATCATATATGCATGGAAGATTGCTCTATACTTTTAGAATTGCTTTTTTTTGGAGTCATATGTTCAAGTCGAATCCCCTTATTCTCTCCATATACATAATGCATATCATAAAAGTGAACATTGGTGGGCATTTGTTCTAGTGACTCTTGTAAACAACTTTTCATATAATTCTCTAATCAAAGTTTAGGTAAGATGGTAGATTCATTCTCCTTTTTATCATGATAAATTGCTCGTAAAATTCCCCCTCCAAGATCCATATTTCCCGTTTTTAATAAAAAAATGTGTACTATAAATGGCGTACATTTTTTGACGTAAAATTTTGGAATTGGTAAGGTCCTATTATCTAAAAGTCATCTTTACCTTTTTAAGTATATTTAATATCTATCGATTGTCCTTTTTTTTCCAAGAAAAAATTTTCTCAAATTTATATAGGGTATAAATTCATTTACAAAGTAGCTGCAGCAGGCTTGGAACGTGGTCAACGCACTATCAGTGGGGGACCATTACAATCAAGAACAGCCAAGATAGGCCAGCAAAGCGGAGAGAAGACTAGAAAGTGAATCAAGTGATCAAACTTTCAATTGACAATTATCTACTGCAATGTGGGACAACCAACATCATTCAAAAATATTAATGAAGGAAATAGGACTCTCTATCCCTCTATCACAGTGGTAGATCGAGAGTCTCCCTACCACTTCATTTAGGACCCTCTTTGAGAGAGCGTCCGCCTCCCTATTGTGTGATCTGGAAATGTGGTGGAAGTTGATGTCGGTGAAGTTTTTGGACAGCTCTAGCGTTTTTTGCTTCCAACATTCGATATGGACAGATTGAAGCTTTCATTTTTGAGTTATCCAGTCGATGATGACTCTCGAGTCACCAAGGACATGTAAGTGATTGATAGACCAAAAGGAAGCTAGAGTGAGGGAGGCCCATAAACCCAAGAGTTCGGCTTTAGTATTTGTACCCATGCCACAATTGATGAACCACTTTGTGATCCTCGACGGATGGTTTTTGAAGGTGCCTCCAGCCCCACAACATAAGCCATTTGACTGTGCAGCGCCATCGAAACAAGCTAGAGTGTACCCTTCAGCCATCTTAAAATCACAAGCTTTGTATGGGAAGGACTTTACCGTCGACGGTTGCCAGTGGAAGGAGGCCAAAACTCTGTGAACAACAGCAGGCAAGGAAGGAGGGCAATTCTCAAAGATCTCTTTGTTCCATTCTATCCAAATCTGCCAGCAAACATGGACAACCATGCTCAGCGGAGCAGATTTTTGTGTGGACCACAAGGTAAAACAGTCTGAGATGGAGATGCCGCTCCAAGAAAATGAAAGAGAAAAGTGCTTGAGCAATTGATTCCAAACCTCCTTAGTAAAAGCGCAGTGAACCAGGAGGTGGTGGATGTCCTCTGAAGGTCGGCTACAAAGTAGACAGATCCCAGGGCCCTCCTAGCCTCTCTGTCGGAGCACATCCCAGGAGAAAATTTTCTCTTTTCCAGCAAGCCAGATAAAAAGTTTGAGTTTAAGAGGGACCTCCCATTTCCACAATTGTAGAAACCACGAATGATCCACGCTGAAGTTCATCTGTTGGAGGAGGGCAGCATAAATATTTTTAACTGAGATGATGCCCGTGGCATCCCCACCAACCCACAGTAATGAATCCATCTCTGTAGAAAGAGAGACGCTGATGCTTTTGAGGGCAGTGATAAAATGGTTCCATTCTGTGGCACTCGGTCCGCTTAAGAACAGATCGCCACTTCCCATCCATCTGTCTGGAAGAGGGAGGACGCTGATCGTGACTCTAATCTGTGCAAGATATGATATGTTTAAAGACAAGAGCTGTGACCTCAGCGTGGATGAGAGTAGCGACTGATCCCCTAACCCGAGGATCTTGTCCCTACCAATGCAAATCTCTTTACCCGAGCCAAGCTTCCAAATGAGCCAGTGGAGTATCACCGGTGTGGAAGCGACCAGGCCCTTCCAAAAGGGAGAAGCCCTCTTCAGCTGGAACGAAGACTTTCGAAGCCAATTGAGAAGCGGCAGGGAGCCCAGGTATTTATCAACAATGATTCGGTGCCAAATGCTGTCGTGAGTGACAGCTCTCTAGAACGAACTAGCCAGGAGGGCTGTGTTGAAGGTGGAGAAGTTCTTGAGACCCTATCCCCCTGTCCATTGAGGTTTTGACAGTGAAACCCGGCTACAAATATGAAAATGGTGTTTGCCAGCTTGGCCATTCCATAGAAAATTAAATGAGAGCCGCCGAAGACGAATGATAATCTTATTTGGAATTCACTCCAGGGTCATCCAGAAAACATCAAGGATTTCTAGCACCGATTTTACCAGGGTGAAGCGTCCGCCCAAGGACAACCATTTGTTGCACCAAAAACTAATTCTTCTTTCAAAAAGTGCCACTAGCCATCGCCAATCTCCAGGTGAGGAGGCTCCCAGCTTCAGCTAGAATCCAAGATATTTGAAGCCTTCGCTCAGGTTTATAAAGGTGAAGGGGATGGAGTCTTTAAGGAGAAGGAGTTCGGCATCAATTAGACCTCAGTAGTGGACGGAGGATTTGGAGTAATTGATGCATAATCCTGAAACTGAGCAGAAGAGTTGAAGCACCTCTTGGATTACTAACCACTCCACGAGATCAGCTTTTGTCAAGAGAAGAACATCGTCGACAAACATAAGATGGACTATCTTAATGAGATTTGAAACCTTTATTCCAGATATGTGGTGCTCGGTGATGCTTTTAGAGAGGAGAAGGCTAAGGCCTTCCATTATCAAGATAAAGAGGTAGGGGGAAAGTGGGCATCCCTAACAGAGCCCCCTCTCACTTTTGAAGAAACTAGTTGCCTCTCCATTGATCATCATTGCAAAATTAGCACTGGTGACACAGGACAGAATCCAATTATTGAACTTGTCACCAAAGCCCAGTGAGTGGAGAACTAGTCTCAAAAACTCCCAATCAATACTGTCAAAATCTTTTTTGAGGTTGAGTTTCATGACCAGTGCCTTTAAATTTTTCTTCTTGATGCTGTGGATGCATTCGTGGGCTACTCCAATGGCATCCTGGATTCTTCTGCCCTTCAAGAATCCCAGTTGTTCCGCTGAGAGACTCCTTCCAAGAAAGGGATTGATCCGATTAGAGATAACTTTAGAGATTACCTTATAAATGAGGTTGCAAAGGGAGATTGGTCGGTAGTCATTGAAGGAGAGCGGGTTGTTCTCTTTCGGAATCAAGACCAAGAAGGTAGAATTTAGGCTTCCAAAAATCTTACCTTTGATACGAGAGTCTTCCACCATTTGCGAGGAGATCCACTCCTACGAGATCAAAGAAGAAAATGAAGAATTCTATCGACCAGCCATCAGGCCCGGGGCTCCTCTCTGTTTTGAAGTGTAACAGTATGTCTTTAAGCTCAGAAAGAGAGACAGGTTTGTAGAGGTCAACGACTTCATCTGCAGAGACTAAAGGAGAGAATAGGCTAGCCGTAGAAACCTTTTCCAGGAGGTTGTGATTTCTGGTGGCTTTGTACAAAAGTTTAAAATGCGAGACAACCTCGTCCTTTAGAGCTTCCTGCCCATGAATAAGCCCATCCTCGTTGCTTTTAATAGACCAAATATACTTTTTTTTTCTGTTGTAACTAGAAACTTTGTGGAAGAATTTGGAATTTGAATCTCCACTCTTTAACCAGGTAGCACGGCTGCGAAGTCTCCAGCTATTTTCCTTTGCACGAAGAATGGAGGCTCTATTGGTTTCAAGCAKCTTTATACTAGCTGACTCCTCCATGGTCAAGGCGGAAGTAGTAGATTTGAGAATGAGTTGAGTAATCTCAGACTCCAGCTTAATTAAACGAGACTTTTCCATTGATTTTAAATCGTGGTACCAAGTTCTTGACTTTGCTTTGAGGACTTTCAGTTTCCAAACAAGGCGCAACTGTGGGTTAACTTCAGATAGGAAACAAGGATCCGTCCAGACAGAGTGGACTAAAACAGAGCAAGCAACAGACGAAAGCCAATGGTGATTGAACTTGAACGGAGGGATCGATGTAGCGCTGGAAGCCTCAGCTGAAGGAGGATTGGAGCATGGTCTGAAACTGAAGGGAACTCCACCCACGAGGTTGGAAATCCAGAATATGACAAGAAACCATCAGCAACAAGGAAACAATCCAGTCGTATGGCTATAGCGTGAGGTCCAGACCGCCCATTTCGCCACGTAGGAACCAGGAGGGTCGGCAGAACATCGATCAGATTGTTGGAGGCGAAGAGCTCTCTGTAGAAGGCTTCGGTAGGACCCAACAAGAAGGATCCACCCCAGTTTTCATCTGCCGATAAAATAATGTTAAGATCACCGCCGATAATGAGATTCGGTAAGGAAAGAAGACCACTATTTGCCAGGTGTGACCAGAATAGCGGTCTGTCAAAGCAGGGGCTGTAGATGTTTAGTAACGCCACCTCCTGCTTTGAAGCTAAGCAGCAGCCTAACATCAGAATGCCCCCACTTGATAGGAAGGGTCTCAGATTAAAAATACTAGGGTCCCATGCCACCAGCAAGCCACCGAAATTTCCTATGGAGTTTACGGCCGCAGAGACCCAAGAAGTGCAAAATTGATGCACAAAATCTCTGGCTTTATGATCAGCCGAGAGGGTTTCTTGGAGAAAGATGATATCGGGCTTCGATCGCTCCAGCAGTATTCGGAAGGAAGCAGCCTTGAGGGTGCCTCTGATCCCCCGTATATTTAAGGAGAGCACAATCATTACTTAGATAGTGCCAAGGCCTTCATTTCTTTAAGGGCCTTACCGTCCTGAGTGGGAAAGACAGATGCAGTTTGCTGGGAGCTCAATAGCTCCTTTTTATTTCTAGAACTTCGCGTCTGGAGTGGGGAGAGTTCAGTACCAATGCCTCGCGACCAAGCAAAGGCTTGGACATCTTTTTCAGTAATTTGTGAGGAAGAAGTGCTAGCCTCTGCAGTAGGATTAAAAAATTCTTTACCCCGATAAACAGGTAACTGTGAAGTGTTGTTCGGAAGATAGGTAGAAGATGTCGAGGAGTTTAGCACTTCCAAGAGGTTTTCATCATCATCCTCGGTCTGTCTATAACCTGGAAGCACTGATAGGGAAGGTTCCGGTTCCAAAGAGGAAAAAGGAGGACTTGGAAGTATGGCCGGAAGTGAAGAAGGAAGGGGAGGCAAGAAGTGGGCAGAGGCAGGGAGATTTGCAGTGTCAACAGTAGTCGGAGGGGGGCACTAAGCTGAGGGGATAGAAAAGGCGGGTGTTTGGGGCAACGCAACTTCT
>JASDQU010505630.1:37918-61127 GCA_032191745.1 Picea mariana | reverse complement strand
AATGTAGCTATTAATGGTTTCCTTCTCAGTCGTAGAAAGAGAATTAAAGAGAGAAGGACAGAGCTGGTTCAACTTATACATCGGAGATTCCGCTTGTCCAGGTAAGGGAAGAGAGGGAGGATCGGGGGCCGTGTCCAAGTAAGCAAGGGAAGGGTCTACAACCATGTAGACGGGAGGGTTTAGGTGTAGGTCAACATATTTAGAGGTGTCGATCGAAGACTTACCAGGGCAAGATCAGCGGAGATGGCCAGTTTCACGGCAAAGGTTGCAACGGAAAGGGAGCCCGAGATAGTCCAGGTTCCGAAGAAGTTTCCATCCTCTCCATTCGATCTACAGTGTTTCCGGCAGTCCAGTTGTTATGTCCATCTCAATCAGAACTATGGCCATTTTCCTCAAAGAGCTATTGAGAGACTGTGTGTCAAATGCTATGAACTTGCCTAGGGAGTTACCTATAGTTCTAAAGGCTCCTTCATTCCAGAAATGAAGTGGAAGGCCCAGAAGAAGCACCCAAAGATGTCTGAGTTGGAAGAAATCAGTGTCCGGATTGAAGGCCAGTCGTCAGCGCTTGAGCATAAGGCTTCTACCATTGTAGGCCCACAATGATGAAAGTAACATAAAAGCGTCTTCTGGAGACTTACAGTGAAAACAAAGCCAACATTTTTTGAGGTAGAGTACTTCCGGTGAATAACCTAAGAGAGGTAATCACTTAGAATTTATCCAGTCCTCCAAGGGTTGAGTACTCAAGCTTTTGTAGGAGACCCGGCCCACCAGTGCACAGGTGGACATCTTGCAAAGTTCATCTAAGCCCAATCCGTTGCCCAGCACCAAGCGCATAGATCTTCTATTTGATTTCCACTCCTTTCGGCTGTGGGAAGCTCTGCGAGATGAGGTAGGGACTTTGAGAGCATCCTGGAGGGTAGGACGGCTATCGTGAACGTGAAGTAGAGAGGAGTTGGGAGCAGGGAGGGGCCTGTCAGGGACAAGTGGTTCGCTTTTCAGTGCATTGGTTTGTTCAACAGGGGACACGGCGGGAACAGAAGGATTATTTGAACAGGATGGCTTGGAGGGAAAATGCTGCAGGTTGGATTCGAGGGAGTCCACTTTATCAAATAGACCTGCCTGTTTCCAGATAAGTTCGTCGGAAGGCTTCATCAGAAAGTTTGTCAGTGAGTCCATGATAAAATCCGGGCGACCAACAACAAGTCCACTAGTAAAAGACAAAGCAGCGAAAAAGGTGTGTGCGGGCCAGTGGGGCAATAGCGAGAGTGGGGGATGACAGGTTGTAGGAAAAACAGTTGTTGGTCAATGAAGGCAGAGCCAATCAGGGATAAGAAGACCCTGTTGATCAGTAGCTGGACAAGAAGACAAAAGGCAAGACAGGGAGGACAGTCACAACACAGAAGGCCTCTATAAACTGAGAAACCGGTACCGACCAGCGCAGTGGAGTAAAAAAGATAGTGACAAAGGTTTCTAGGATAACGAAGGCCTGCAACCCAGTGAGGGTCTCTAAGGTAGAACTGGGAGATCCAAGAGATCAGGAGAAAACGATAAGAAGGGATCCTGGTTCGCCTGGTTCGCCTGGTTCGCCTCCATTCGTCTCTAAGTGTACACTAGCTCCCATGAGCAGTAAGATTCTTTAGTTTTGCAACAACAATTATGATCTATCGATTGTCCTTGAAGCCATGCATAATTCAGGTTCGAATCCTTTGTGATGAGGTGAAATTCTTATAAAAGATCTTAATGACTCAAAACAATTACGTAACTGTGAATGGTTGCACAATTTTTTCTCATGCATCTATGGTTAAGCACTTGTCAACTACACCCTTGTGTATGTTAAGGATTAACATATATTATGTAGATGGTTGGGAAAATATTTCAAATCCATACGATACATAAACATGCAAATGATGCATGTTAACCGCAAATTTTAACAAAAACTTCGGTGCTTCAAAATTGTTTAAAAATGCTTAAAATTTGTTCCAATTGGTAGTAATTGATAGCATATGTAATTATCTTCGTGAGAGTCACATCTATGTAACTTTTTTTCTAAATCTATGAGTAATTTGGGAGCAACTTTATAAAAGTTACATTGTAATTTATTTATTTATTTAACAATTTTTATTATTGATTTTTTTTGTAATGTTTTTTATCTAGCATATTATTAATTTTTTTTTGTAGATAACTAGGTTGGACTGGTTCTCTTGTGGCATGGGATCAATTCTAACCTCATTTTTTCTTAGGTGGTATAAAAGATAAGACAAGGTTTCCATTAGGTAACCTCACATAACATGATACACAATGCACTTAATCACTAACTAATCTACACCCTCCGGGCTTTACCCAACTTAATGATAAGGCCCATCTAAAAAAGAACAGATACTTATCCCTTTAAATTCAATAAATTTTGTAAATACTTTTTTTCAATTTTACTTGTCAGGAATTTAATTTTTGAAAATGGTCACTATTAATTACTTGTTAAGTAATAGCCAATAATTACTTTTTAACTTGACCTTAACTTGGTGTTCAAAATTAAGGCATTTGTTTGTGAAGCAGAGCTATCGAAATATGAATATTTTTAATCCACATATTTCTAATTAAGGCATTTGTTTGTGAAGCAGAGGTATCAAAATATGAATATTTTTAATCCACATATTTCTATAATTGTTTACATATGGCCTAGAAAGATTTACTTCCAAATTCAAGGATTTTTGTGTGATATTTTCTTCTGCACCTTGTCAATGATGAACATGCTTATACAATTGATTAGAGTCCGGTCACACATTGCAAGTCGGGTTAATAAATCAAGCTTTGTCTATTTTGAAAGTTGAACCTTATGTTGTCAACTTTTGCAAAGTTATTCCACCAAAATACAATATAGGCCCTAATACCCGAGCTGATTATCCCTACTAATGAGAGCTTAGGCCTATTTTACTTTAAAGAGATTAATCTTGATATTGTTCATTTTTACATTTACCATTAATTTAAACCTAAATTAGTATTGAAACTTGGCAAGGAAGGGTTGTAGCGGCACCTAAAAAGTGCCATTGTAGATATTTGCATCTACAATTGAATGACCTCAACAATAGGAACTTGGGCCTCTATTTCCCTTTTAACCCTATAAAGAATTTTTTTATTTCCCTTTTAGCCCTATAAAGAATTTTTATATTGACTATGATTCTTTTCCAATCTTTACTCGTGGAAAATGTTTTCAAGTTATAAGAAGCATATTGAGTTATTCTTGATTCACAAAGGGAAAATATGGATATTTTCTCCAGTGTTCTTGAGTGTGTTGTTGCTTCAAGCAAGTCCCAACTTTTTGGCCCCTGTTTAACATAATCAATATTATTGAAAATTTTCAAAAACCAAATGAATTCCTTGATAACGTGCTTTACTACCATGCATTAAAATTGAGTAGTGAACGACATATTGGTTGAGTACTGAACGACATATTGGTGGATTACCAATTTACCCCTTACTATTGAAGATATAATTTAAAAAAAAGAAAGATGTATCACATTGGTGATTTGCAAATTAAAATTGTCAATATCTTCACTCCAATCTGCATCACTGTACCCAATATGGCTATCGACTTGAACTACTCTTATAAAATTTGCTCACTATGGTAACAAAAAACAATGGTAAGAGTAGGAAAAGGTAACCACAAGAAGAATAGGTAATAACATAATTTTTTTTACTTACAAACTGATCAAGAATTGGAATAAGAGACTAGAACACCTTGGCAATATTAAATTTGATGTTTGAACCCTGTTAAAATAGGAACTCAGTTTTAGAACTACTTCTGTTTAGAAACTCTAAATGAAAAGGAATTCTTTAAACCTACAATTTTGCAAGAGAATTAACCTATCCTTTGCTACTATGATGATAACAAGCAACATTGTTTGGCATGTAATTTATGGACCTAGGACAGGGATAGAAATGAAATAACATGCAAGATTGTCACTCAATACAAGTAGTGTTGGTAATTTATCATCTCCAACACCGGTTTTTCAAATATTAAAGAAAATGTCAAATGTTTTGAGAAAACAAACATGTACAACCCTATGTAGACATAAGGCCATCCCATAATTATCATAAGTTCCAATTCCAAAACATGAATATTCTCTTCATCAACAAAATTCCTTAAAAGCACTATGATGTGTGTTCATTATTTTAAAATATGACACCAATATTATAGGGGAAATATTTGCTTGGCATTAGAAACATCAAAACATGCAAAACCTACTAGATTTGAATTATGTCAGAGAAAAGATTTTTCATTCCTACTCTCTATGGCCTTTACATTCATGAAGTGGAAAATCTCATCTTGCATTCAATGGGCCCAATTTGTGACTATTATTTTGATATTATTGTCATCATTATGCTTTATGGATATGTAAAGAGTGGGAAAGATGGCAAATAGAAGGAAAAATGAACCTTTCTACGGACAATGTCAACTCCCTCGCAAGACAGAACAAAGAGTTCCATGGTTTAACCCTATTAGTGGTATTCCATCCTTACTCCTAAGTAGAAGGTTGCTAATAATATTTGGACAACTGGTATGGAAAAAGTTGGTTGCATGCCTGGAGCTTTTGATTTTAGAGAATTGGTTTCTTTGTGCGCAAGTAGTTTTGACTCGAATCACAAGATGATTCAAGTTGTTTTTGAAGGAAGGAATCACATTCTTTTGATGTCGAAGGTATTCGGGAAAATAGTATGACTACCCACTCCAAATAAATCTTTGAGGCTTCTAGAGGTTGATTCTTTTCTGGACGTGCAGAGTGGTGGAGTAAATTTGTTGAATGAATTTGTAGCATCACCTTCGGCAATGCTAGGTGATACAACTCAAGTTGATATATGCTTGCTATCTAAGCCATACCAAGACTTCTCTTGGCTTTTCTCACAGTTAGTGGGATAGTATTCCACATCCTACATCGCAAGGTATGTTATGTATGTTCTACACTTCTCCATTCAGAAGAAAGAAGTATTTCACTCGGAAGAAATAATCTTGAATGAGATTTCTTATCAACTTTCCAATTACAAGAATACAAAGACGTTTTTTATGACATCCTATTTTGTGTTCGCTGTGGCATACTATAACGTTTTTAAATGAATTCCCCCAAGGGGCACTGCTAATGTTGACAATGACCCTATCCAATTTTGGTATTCTGTGTTATCGAAGCATAAGGCATCGTTCCACATTTTCCAAGTGAAAGAGAAATATGTCAAAGAGTTTAGACACATGTTCACTACAACACAACCAATTAGGATTACACAAGAAGCTTTAGATTTTCTCAAGGGAAAAAAAATCTACGTATATGAGGAGGAATCCACCTACATCAGACTATACAAGTTTGAAGGAAAACCTTTCCTTCTCCCCAATTTTGTGTATGATAGATATTTCATCATTGAATTTTGTAGACAATACAAGTTTTGGTCTTCCTTCTTTGATAAAAAGAGGAAGTGGCAGTTTATTTCCTTGTCTTTTTGTGTCACTAATATCTCAATTAGAGTTCTAAACCATTTGGCCAAAACTGTTGAATTATTAAATTCATTCCATTTGAGAGAAGTCGAAGCCTACAAAGGATTTGATCCTGGAGGAGCATTTTCTCCCATTTATCTTTAATTGGCTATAGTACTTCTTTTACAACAATACCAAAAATCATGGAGGGAAATGTTGATAATGATGTTGATACCAACCAAGTAATTCCTATAAAAGAGAAACAAATTCGCGATGATGATTTGGTCACACATGTCAGCGTGAATACCTAAGCTAAGAAGAAAAAGCTTAAGAAGGAATGCCAACAAGGTAAATATAAGCAAAGAGGCAAAACTAAGGTTAGTGCTCATATTGGTTCTACTCCCCTCCCACATAAGATTTCCTCCTCTACACACAGAAGCCAAGAGAATAATGTGAGTAGAGGAGAGAGTAATGATAAATTCCCAAGAGGAGGTGATGGAGATGAACCCCCTCATCTCAATATAGAGAAAACACATATTGTTGGATAAACAAAGAGGAAAAGGAGTAGTAGCAATAAAATTTCTCAGAACCCTCAAGCCCTAGAGAATGTTTTAGTTGATATGGAAGTTGATAATGATAACCAAGTGCTTGAATGGAAAATATTACAGATAAATGAAAATCAACAATTAGCAGAGGAGTTTCCGATGAAGGACCAACAATTTTTGAGGAGAAATCTTTGACCTTGTACAATACTAAATACAATAAAGAGGCTAGAAAATTACAGATAGAAAAAAAATGATGCGTTGAAGATCACAACGTTGGTTTTACCCATATTCATTGTCCATTGTTGCAAGTCATAGAAAAGGGTCATGCATCCAGCTGTCTCTGGGGGCCCTCTAGGATGAGGCCAAGAGGATCACATCATCAACACAAGGAAGAATGGAAATAAGGACTTGATGAATAAGGCACGCATTGTTTCCCTGGATATGCTCATGAAGGAAGGAGTCCAACTCCTCCATCTAAATCCCAAACAAGGTGGGGATAGGGGCCAAAATTGTTTGACCTCAATAGTGCTCCTGAGAAAATGTGACACCCCATGGGCCATGTGAAGACGACCAAGCATAGACTCGTAAAAGCACTAAAAATAAAAAGGTCATGGAGAAATGGGATTCAGAGAATGATGGATCCAAAGTAGGACCTTCGAGGATACTCAAGATACATCTCAATGCTGGAGATGATTCAGTCCATTCTATCACATAAAAGGAATTAGAAAATATTAGAGTGAAGAAAAGAATAAGGAAGTTGGAGGATGCTCTTAGTCCAAGACCATTGTTTGCAAAACCATTATCTATTATGGTTCTCGAAACAACTCCACAAGGCACACCAAGAACATCCTCTAGAGTTAAAAAGGATGCTAAATTTTTAAGTGGTGTTAAGATGTACATTGTAGAAAAAATAAACAATAGGCTTGATACAATTATTGAAGCGTGGTAAGTAGGTGACAACGTAAGGAATCTGTCACAAATAATTTCTTCTCTTACTGATTTTCTACAACAAGACTTTGACAATAAACTGCGGTGGGCCCAAGTATTCAGCCTTTCATTCTGAGAGAAAACAACGAGTCTCTTCTTAGCATCGACAAAAGGCTCAACTGGTGTGATTGAACTGATGCTCAAGGTGGAGTGGATTCTCCAAGGAACTCAGGGTTCTAGGTAACTGTCAGGAGAAGATATTCTAGTTCGAGTTCTGTGAAGGTGTTAATGATGGCTCCATTTTTTATCTAGGTGGATATCGGTGGCCACCCACCTTTTCCATCTGGCTCAAAACAATTTTCTAGCAATTTTGGTAATTTACTATTTTTAGCAATTTTTAACTTCCGAGGCCATTTTGAGGGCCTAAATGAAGGTTTTTCGTGATAGATCTTCTCAATGATAGTTGAAGGCTCTGATTGAGCCCCCAAAATGAATCTCCTTGACGATACCTTTCAAACAAGCTATAGTGCACCCCAAACGAAGATCATATGCCAAAGTTACACCCCCAGGAACTTGATACACCAAACTACCCAAAACGGGGTCCACACAACTGTTGGCTTTTCTTCTTTCAGGGTTAGGGTTTTGGATTTTCTTTATGATAAAAAAGTCCTTTGGAGCCTGATTGTAAAATCATCTTTCGGTGAATGCGAGTAACAAACACATCTCTTCTCAGAGATAAGATGCCACCATTCTAGCGAGTCTTTCACTCTGTATTTTTACAGTCTTTGTACATTTTTTCTCATTAATAGAAAATTGTATATTAATGTATCTCTATGTTTATGGTTGCATCTCTGATACATTTCTGTTATATTATTGGATATCCGAGATATCTCTGTACATTTCTTATTTATATCTCTGCTCTCATTTCATGCCGAAAATAATTCAGATCATTGGTATCAGAGCAGGTTGCGCTTGATCATTTTTTAGTGCATGTCCCCAACGAGGTTTGAGTATAGTAGGTTGAGTCTCGAGCTTGTCTCTCTTGAAGACAATCGCTCTCGCACACCCATGAAACCCTCCATGGTGGAAGAAAAGAAAAACGACAGAGCAGACGATTCTAATAATCTGTTGCTTGAGCAAGCTCTCACGCGACAGAGGGATGAAATGATGGAGAATTTTTCCCACATCCTTCAACGCCTGCCAATAACAACATCCATGTCTTCATCAAGCGACCACTATGGAGGCACCTTGCCTTTCAAGGTACAAGTTAATTTTGATATTCCCATATTTGAAGGGCAGATAGATGCAGATGCCTTAGAAAAATGGTTAAATTTGCTAGAAGGTTATTTTTTTGTTCATAATTTCTCTGATAGGGAAAAGATCACCTTCACACTCTTTAAGGCTCTCCCCCATGTCAAACATTGGTGGGAAACTTACTGGGAGAAAAGTTCCATAGAGGAGTCTGGAATATATGGGGCCGATCCAACTTGGAATTTTTTTGTGGATGCGGTAAATGAACAGTATTATCTTGTTGGAAACTATGAGGACCAGTACATGATATGGACCACACTGTGGCAAGAGAGGGGCCAAGCAGTTCTAGATTTCACCAATACCTTCCATACCTTGTGCACCAAGCTAGGCATCAAAGACTTCGAACGACATTTGGTTCTGAAATACCATGGGGATCTACACAGATACATCCAAAATGAAATGGGTTTTCTGGACATCTCATCACTTGGTGTTGCTTATCGATATGCTATTAAAATTGAGCAGAAATTTAAGCACTAGAATAAACGAGATTTCAGGTCTGCAAATTCGCAACAACCAAAGTATGATAAAGACAACCCTAACAAGCAGTCTCCTGAAAACTAGTCCAAGCCATAGGAAAATAAGGGTCAGGAAAAGACAAAGAAAGACACTGGAAAATGGTGCAATTTCCATAAAATCCCCTGGCACAACAATGATGAATGTCACTCAAAATAGTCGTTGGTAGCCAAGATCAAAGAAAAGGAGCTGAACCCTGATTCAAAATCTGATTCAGAAAATATTGATAGAAGACAAATCATCGACGCAGACCCCACTTCTATTGTTGCGACTGCAACAATTCAACCAGAAGAACCCACATATCCTAAAGAGGGGGAACTCCTTTTTCATTCACAAATGTGGGTGAAGGGGACCCCAATGAATTTTATTGTTGATAGAGGAAGCCAGAAGAACTTCATCTCAACAAAGGTCGTCAAACATTTGGGATTGTCGACAACACCACACCTGCAACCATACAACATCGAGTGGCTTCGGCAGGGACGAGATCTTTGTGTCAGCCAATAGTTTTGATTGTCATACGGCATCCAACCCTTCAAGGATGAGGTATTATGTGATGTTTCCCCACTGGATGTTTGTGATGTTCTCTTGGGCCAACCATATATGTGGAAGCGCCATGGTATCTATGAGTCTTGACCCCGTAGTGTCATTGTTACTCTGGGGGGTCATCTCTACTAGATATCAGAGGTAGTTCCAACTACTTTCCCACCTAAACAATGCCGCAATATAGTATCTCATACTACAAAATTTAGCTTTGTCACAGTCGGTTCAAAGCATGAACAGAAGAATACCACTGCAGCCTCAGTCCAAGCGCCTTCTATCCAACATAAGCAGGTTGATAATATTGTAACAAAGTGTAAAGATTCCTTCTGCACTAATACATCTCATGTAGCTAGACTGGTTAAAAAGGTCCAACCCTTCTAGCCATAGGTTCATGACAACCTTCAATAAGCTAAGCAACACAACTTCTCCAACAAGGCAAGCAACTCATCAAGATGCAGATTCAACAAACGATTTTCCCTCTCTCCCGAGCACTCAATGCAATGGAGACCATTGCTTCCTAAGGAGGGAGGATTGATCCAGATGGATATCGATGGCCACGCACCTTTTCCAACTGGCTCAAAATGGTTTTCTGGCAATTTTGGTAAGTTACTATTTTTAACAGTTTTTAACTTTCGAGGCCATTTTGAGGGCCTAAATGAAGGTTTTTCAAGATCAATCTTCTCAATGATAGCCGAAATCTTTGATTGAGCCCCCAAAATGAATCTCCTCAACTATACCTTTCCAACAAGCTATCGTGCGCCCCAAACAAAGATCATATGCCAAAGTTACGCCCTCGAGAAGTTCATACACCAAACTACCCAAAACGAGGTCCACAAAACTGTTGGATTTTCATTTTCCGGGGTTAGGGTTTTGGATTTTCTTTATGATAAAAAAGGCCTTTGGAGCCTCATTGTAAAATCATCTTCTGGCGAATGCGAGTAGCGGACACATCTCTTTTCAGAGATAAGCTTCCACCATTCTAGCGAGTCTTTCACTCTGTATTTTTACAGTCTTTATAAATTTTCGCTCATTAATAGAAAATTGTGTATTACTGTATCTCTATGTTTATGGTTGCAACTATGATACATTTCTGTTATATTATTGGATATCCAAGACATCTCTTTACATTTCTTATTTATATCTCTGCTCTCATTTCGTGCCGAAAATAATCTGGATCAAGGTTCAGAGGGAGCTTCTACAGAGAACAGTGTGATGGGACCAGATGATGGAGATGGCAGCGAGTACATCCCTCGCTAAGAGGGAGTGTTGGCTTTTTATCTTGGGAGGTACTCCACATGTTTTGTCTTGTATGCGGATGTTACCTTATGTTGACACTACTAGGCACTTAACTTTGTAATGGATTTTTATAAAGTTGTAAAGTTGTTATTTTATTAAAGTGACTTTGTTTTTAATAAAGTGTACCTTCTAATTTTAAAGTCACTTTATTTCATAACGTACACTTATATAAAAAAATGAAATGTACTTTAATATTTTAAGTGATTCATTTTGGAGGGAATGAATCATGACCCTTAATCTTGCAAAGGCAATATTAGATCTTGGCCTTTGGATTTAGGGTTGGGGAAGGTGAAAAGACACTTTGGAGGGAAAATGTCATTTTCAAATTTATAAAAGAATGCATTGGTGTAACACCTTGTTTCCCCTAGTCTGTAAAAATAACTATATTGGCCAAGAACTATGGAAAACACAAAAGATGTGAACGTTTGATTTGACGAAACTTTGTATAGAAGGTCGATGAATGTAAATTATGTTATGATTATGTGTTGCATGACTTCTGGGAGGGGGATGTGCTAAAAAAGACCATGATGGCTAATGAGAGGTGGTGGAAGGGACCTGGAATGGTTGCACTAATTTCCACAGGGCCAGTACCATACTAGTTTTTACTTGCTCAAAGATCAAAGCAGCTCTCTGACCCTGGAATGAATTTCCCGTCAGATAGGTAGGTGGGGAGGCTCCTCAAGAGTTAATGAAGGGATGGGGGTGAACCGCCCATCCGTAACAACTCCCAGACCTGACCACAGACGGGGAAATTCGTGCCACATGCAATCTTGCAGAGAAAAGGCAAGAGAGGAAGTGTGGTAAAGAGGAGAAGAGAGGAGAGCGCGCGCGACAGATATCACGGAAGAGAACTGAGAGAAACTCGAGAAATAAAGGGAGTTATGAACAGAGGAGAAGGAGAGTAACCTTCGTCTTTGACTTCCGTTGAGCTAAAAGTAGGAGACTAAATTTCAAGCATCGTGGTCTAGCTCGGGGGTGGCTAGTGGTAAATCCATTTGGAGTCACTGAGCCTACGGTTGGGTGGAAACGAGTACCCCTCTCAGCAGTCGCGTCACACCTGGTGTTTTTTGATAAGTGTTATGTCTTGTATTTTTGAATTGAATGCATGCTCATGTTTATATGCTCATAAATGGTTTCTGTACGGAAGTGTTTGCCTGTGTTTTGATTTGGAGACAAGGGATACATGCTTATACTTATATGACCATAATCGGTCTATGTATAGAATGAGTAGGTTCAGAATACGAGTCCGTTCCCTTGAGAATTGTCCTATCTACTTGGGTCACGCTATGCCCTGGTTTAATTTCTCGAAGGCACTTCTCTCAGGAAGTTTCCTTGCACTTCAGAGTTGGAGTGAGTCCCTCGAAAGGACTACCATGATAGTAAACCCACGAGTTTACTTTACCCTTACCACCGAATTTATAGCTCGAAGAATTAGGAAGACTTTTACTCAGGTCACCAATCCTGGGGATAATTTACCCAAGAACCCTCTGAAAGATCTGTCGGAGCTCTATTGCCCGTCGACCTTAACCTTTGCATAGGCAGGAGGGTGGACTTGGCAATGTCCCGAAATTACCGGAGTATCTGAACCCGTTCATCGAAATTTTGGCATTTCGGTGTTTTGACACTCAGGAAACCAAAAGGCAAGACCCTTCGTCGTCGCAAGTCACGAAGTCCCGGTATGCGAAACTCTGAATTAGCTTAGTGTGAATAGGTTTCAACATTTCGGCATTTCGGCGTTTTGGCACCTGGGAAACCAAAGGGAAAGACCCTTCGTCGTCGCAAGTCGTGAAGTCCTGGTATGTGAAACTCTGAATTGGCCTAGTGTGAATAGGTTTCGACATTTCAGCATTTCGGCGTTTCGGCAGTCGAGAAACCAAAGGGCAAGACCCTTCGTCGTCGCAAGTCGCGAAGTACCGATATGCGAAACTCCGAATCAGCTTATTGTGAATAGGTTTTGGCATTTCGGCGTTTCGGCACCTGGGAGACCAAAGGGGAAGACCCCTTGTCTTCGCAAGTCGCGAAATCCCGGTTCACAAAACTCCGAGAGGATCTGGACCGTCCATTGGAGGAGACACGTGGTGAGTGGTCAAAGTTTGGGGAAAGCTCCGAAACCCCGTAAGCCATTGGATCTCGTAGGACAACAAGGGGGTTAAGGCTGAGTGTCCTTCAACGCCCTTAAGCTCAGGAGGGATAGTGACCGTCAGATCCAGATCAACCAGGTTCGTTGATCTCCTACATGAATTCCCATATCGAAATTCGGGGATTTGAGTGACAGGAGTTCTGGAGTTGTTGCATCGTGAACCTCCGGTTCACAAAACTTTGAAGAGATTTGGACCATTGGATCCATATCATCGAGGACCATCAGATCTCATACAAGAAATCATGTATCAGATTTCAGGTTTCAGGGTTCAAAGAGTCGAAATACTCGACTCTCTTGAATTTCGACATCTCAGTTACCGAAATCCCGATACGGTTAGGACTGTCAGATCAGGAGGAGATTTGCAACCGTCGATATCAACGAAGGTACAATTTTGGGTTTCGAGGTTTAAAGAGTCGAAGGACTTGACTCTCGGGCATCGCTGAGTTGCAAATTGTGAAAGGCGCCTCTTGGCTTGGCCTGGGGTCATAACTGATGATCACATGAAGGTGAAGCCCGCGCTTGGTGCTTGAGTTGTACATGACGGGTTTTCAATGAAAGAACCGGTGGATTGGTTTAGTGAAGGTTTCGACAGAAAGAGCTAGTCTACACTAGGACCTCATAGGAACTCGGTGATTATGTCCCTCAAGAAAAAGGAGAAAAAGGCGAAAAATCTATTAGGCTATAGTGGGTATGTTACAAATTGGTATCAGAGCATGGTTACGACACTTGGCCTACTTGGGCTCATGGACGAGTTGCGCAGAGACTCCATCTGAAGTACTCTTAAAATGAGTGACTCTCTATCCTAACCCCCCTTATCAAAAGCTGAAGTTAAGAATGAAAATTCCTATTGTGTGCATGCATTTGAAAAATATGAATTATGCGTTGATTGTGAATGAATATAATGTTGACTAACAATAAGTTTTTTTCTTGCACAACAAACAGATGATCAACCGCGGGAAACTGCAGACGCATAGAATGGTGACGCACCACGAAGTGGGGGATGGCTCCCACAATAGAGATGAAGAGTCTGATGAAAGGAGAGTGGTAGAAACCCCTCCAGATCTAGTTGAGACTTTGAGAAGCCTCATTTTCGAATTACAGAGCTGCAAGGCCGACAATGAGAGGTTGATAAAAGGGAAAGAGAAGAAAACGAAAATTAATGCAGTCTTGTTGCAGAGCTTATCCGACATACAAAGACAATTGCATCATAGACCTGACACCAGTCACGCAGACCGACAACAGACAAAGAGAAGTCGAAGCCCACTTGGGATACGGAAATGTGGTCCTTTAAGTGGCCACACTGGGAGGAGCACCTCGAGAAAGGTTCACCCCAGAGATAAGGGACAAGCGTCAGGCGATTCCTTTGGAAAGAAAACTAGCGACTCGGAGGGATCTTCTAGTAGTAGAACTAGTTCTTATTCCTGAAGAAAACCGAAGAAGCGAGATCATTCCAAAAATCATAATCTCGAAGAATTCAAGAAGGCCAAACCACCCTCTTTCGGTAGTGAAATAAAGAAGGGAGAGGAAGCGGAGGCTTGGCTGCTTGGACTAAAGAAGTATTTCAGAGTCCATGACTTCTCGGAAAATTTGAAGGCCCAAGTAGCCACTTTCAACCTGAATGGGAAGGCTTCCATTTGGTGGGAAGATCTTAAGAACGTAAAAGGGATTCACGAAGAAGACCTATCTTGGGAACGGTTTGAGAAACACTTCAGGAAGAAGTATCTGTCGGAAAAGTATTTCGAAAAAAAGACTAAAGAATTCTATGAACTCAAGATAGGGCAACGCACCATAGAGGAATATGTCAGCAGATTCCTCGAATTGGTGAGGTACGCAACCTATATAAAAGAAGAAAAGGCAAAGGTGCAACTATTCATCAGTGGACTACCTAAGGACTATCGGAACAGGATTGAGTTTGATGAGCCAAAGACCTTAGAAGATACTATCCGAAAGGCAAGATATTGTTATGAACAGCTTGGGCATCGGACAGAACCTCATGAAGGCTGGAAGCAGAAGAATAGTTTGGGATTCCAGAAAAAGGGGTTTAAATCCCCAAGATTTAAAAAATATGAAAAGGACTCAAGGATGAGCTTCCCAACCCAAAGTGTACATAAACAGAGTTTCCCCTCCCAGAGCGAAAATAAACCTTTTGGATCTACCCCAGGAAAGATTGATAACCCGAAGAAAGAACCCTTAAAATGTTGGGGTTGTGGAGAAGAACATCTACTGAGGGACTACCCGCACCGACAACAGAACAGTCAGAGAATTTACAACGTTCAAGAAACTACCACCATCAATGATGTGGCCAGGAGTATGCCGCAAATTTATGCAGCCGTGGATAATAAACAAGCTGACCACCAAGCTTCAGTGGTGGAGATGGAAGGTATGATCACCAACCATCTAGTGTCTATTCTAATTGACCCTGGTTCAAATTTGAGTTATATAGCCCCTAAGGCTGTTGATAAGTGTAAATTACAGCCACATAAACACGCCAACCCATGGTTGGTACAGTTAGCCACTGACACCAAAAGAAAGGTAGCGGAGGTCATACCAGCTTTCCAATTCACTATGGGTGAATTCCCACCCAAGAAACCCTTAACGTATTACCCCTAGGATCGAATGACCTATTGATTGGTATGGACTGGCTAGCCACATATAAAGCCAGACTGGACTGTTACCATAAAACCTTAGAATGTATAAGTGAAAAAGGAAGAAGGGTAACCCTTCAAGGGATCCAAAAACTTGTCTTGGTGAGATGAATATCAACCCTTCAAATGAGAAAGTATTGCAGAAAAGGATGTCCACTATATGCGATACATGTGTTGGAATCAATTGAAGATGACAAACCAAGCCTCAAAGATCACCCCACACTAAGAGAATATAGAGATGTATTTCCGAAAGAGGTACTGGGTTTACCTCCGAGAAGGGATATTGACTTCTTGATAGAACTTGCACCATAAGAGGTGCTGGTGTCTAGGACACCCTATAGAATGAGCACACCCGAGCTAGTTGAGCTTAAACTACAACTAAAGGAAATGATGGACAAAGGCTATATCCAACCCAGTGTGTCCCCATGAGGAGCACCAGTTCTGTTTGTGAAGAAGAAAGATGGTATCCTCTGACTTTGCATAGATTATAGACAACTCAATAAGGTAACCATAAAGAACAAGTACCCCTTACCCAAGATCAATGACCTATTCGATCAATTGGGAGGTGCTTCCATCTTCTCATAGATTGACTTGAGATCTGGATACCATCAAGTCTGAATCAAGGGTGAATACATCCACAAAACTACCTTCAGGACGAGATATGGTCACTATGAGTTTGTGGTAGTACCATTTGGATTGACCAATGCCCCTGCCACTTTTATGTGCTCGATGAACAATGTTCTTAGCAAATTCCTAGACAAATTTGTACTAGTTTTTATTGACGATATATTAATTTACTCCAAGAATAGAGAGAAACATGAGGAACATCTTAGACTTGTACTTCAAGTGCTAAGAGAACATTAGATCTATGCCAAATTTAGCAAGTGCGACTTTTTTTAGAAGCAAATACATTACTTGGGCCATGTCATATTTGAAGAGGGAGTAGCAGTAGATCCTGACAAGATTAGGTCTATCATGGAATGGCCTACCCCAAAGGACGTTTCGGATATCAGATCCTTTATGGGCTTAGCAGGATACTATAGGAGATTTATAAAAGGATTTTCCAAGATTGGTTGTCCAATCACTACCCTCCAGAAGAAGGGAGCTACATTCACGTGGACACAAGAATGTGAAGAAATATTTCAATCCCTAAAACACCTTCTAATCCATGCACCTGTGCTGAAGATCGCTGATCCCGAAAACGACTTCCTCGTGTGCATAGATGCCTATAAGGAAGGGATCAGAGGAGTCCTTATGCAAGGAGGAAGTGTAGTGTGCTATGAATCCCGAAAATTGAATGAGCACGAAGTCAACTATGTGACCCATGATCTAGAGCTAGCCTCCATAGTGCACGCCTTAAAAATGTGGAGACATTAACTCCTGGGAAGGAAATTTGTACTTATGATAGATCACTGTGGATTGCAATATCTGTTTGACCAACCAAATCTCAATGCCAGACAAGCTAGGTGGATGGCTCTCCTTAGTGAGTTTGATTTTGAAATCAAACATGTTAAAGGAAAGGAAAATAAGGTGGTCGATGCCCTTAGCAGAAGTATGAAAACAATTCACCTGGTAGTGGTGAGCACCTGCGAGACGAATGTCAAAGAAAGAGTCAAGAATGCACAAGAAACATACACATTCTTCCAAACTGTGACCTCGTACCTGGAGCAAGAACCCACAGGAATAAAGTATGAAGGCTACCAGATGATAGATGGAGGTCTGCTAACTTACATAAACAGATTGTATATTCCAGATTGTGACGACTTGAAGAGGTTCATAATGGATGAACTACATAAAAGACCATATACTGGTCACTCAGGATATCAAAAGATGATCATGGCCACTAGAAAACAATTCTATTGGCTTGGGTTAAAGAAAGACATAGCTAACTATTTAGCTAAGTGTCTAGAATGCCAACAGGTTAAAGCAGAACACCGGCACCCAGCAGGATTATTACAACGTCTACCAATCCCGGAATGGAAGTGGGAAACCATTTCCATGGACTTCATCACTAGATTACCAACATCGACCAAACAGAATGACTCCATCATGGTAGTGGTGGATAAATTGACCAAGTCCGCCCATTTTATCCCCGTCAAATCAACTTGCAAGGCAATAGATATCGCCAGCATATTCATGAAGGAGATATTCAGACTACATGGTATGCCTAAAGAGATCGTGTCTGACAGAGACACGAAATTTACTTCCAACTTTTGGAAATACTTGATGGTTGGTCTGGAGACCAAATTACTCTTTAGCACAGCCTATCATCCTCAAACCGATGGATAGATGGAAAGAGTGAACCAAATATTGGAAGACATGCTAAGAATGCATGTAATGCATCAACCCAAGAAGTGGGAAGATTACCTGCCACTGGTGGAATTCGCCTACAACAACGGCTACCAAGAATCCCTGAAGATGAGTCCCTTCGAAGTCCTCTATGGTAGACCATGCAACACTCCAGTCAGTTGGAGTAATCTTGTAAAAATAATTACTATTGGACCCGACATGCTGAAAGAAATGGAACAACAAGTGATTCAGATAAAACAAAATCTGAAGGTCGCTTAGAACAGACAGAAAAGTTACGCCGAACGAAAGAGAACTCCAGGAGAATTCAAGACGGGAGACCACGTATATCTCAGAGTTAGGCCCAAGAAGAGTTCCCTGAGGATGGGAGCTTGTGCCAAGTTGGCACCTTGGTATTGCGGACCCTTTGAAGTTCTAGATAGAGTGGGACCTGTAGCCTATAGGCTAGCACTTCCTCCCATAGTAAAAACACATAATGTTTTCCATGTTTCATTATTGAAGAAATATGTACACAATTCTAATCATATAATTGACTGGTCTATGATCCAGGTGGAACCGGAGGGAGAATACCTGCCAGAACCTCAATGCATACTGGACAAAAAGGAAACCCCACTCAAGAACCAAACCATTGCACAGGTCAAGGTGTAGTGGAAACATTTTGTCCCAGATGAGGCTACATGGGAAATGGAAGATGCCATGAAACAGGCATATCCGATTTTGTTTACTTCTGTACATATACGTCATATTGATAGATAGAACATCAAGGATGATGTTTCTTTAAGGGGGAGGGAATTGTAACACCCTGTTTCCCCCAGTCTGTAAAAATAACTATATTGGCCAAGAACTATGGAAAACACAAAAGATGTGGATGTTTGATTTGACGGACCTTTATATAGAAGGTTGATGAATGTAAATTATGTTATGATTATGTGTTGCATGACTGCTGGGAGGGGGATGTGCTAAAAGATACCACGATGGCTAATGAGAGGTGGTGGAAGGGACCTAGAATGGTTGCGCTAACTTCCACCGAGCTAGTACCATACTGGTTTTTACTTGCTCAAAGATCAAAGCAGCTCTCTGACCCTAGAATGGATTTCCCGTCAGATAGGTAGGTGGGGAGGCTCCTCAAGAGTTAATGAGGGGATGGGGGTGAACTGCCCATCTGTAACAGCTCCTAGACCTGACCACGGATGGTGAAATTCGTGCCACACACAATCTTGCAAAGAAAAGGCAAGAGAGGAAGTGTGGTAAAGAGGAGAAGAGAGGAGAGCATGCGCGACAGAGATCGCAGAAGACAACCGAGAGAAACTCAAGAAATACAGGGAGTTCTGAACAGAGGAGAAGGAGAGTAACCTTCGTCCTTGACTTCCATTGAGCTAAAAGTAGGAGACTGAATTTCAAGCATCGTGGTCTAGCTCGGGGGTGGCTAGTGGTAAATCCATTTGGAGTCACTGAGCCTACGGTTGGGTTGAAACGAGTACCCCTCTCAGCAGTCGTGTCACACCTAGTGTTTTCTGATAAGTGTTATGTCTTGTATTTTTGAATTGAATGCATGCTCATGTTTATATGCTCATAAATGGTTTTTGTATGGAAGTGTTTGCCTGTGTTTTGATTTGGAGACAAGGGATACATATTTATACTTATATGACCATAATCAGTTTATGTATAGAATGAGTAGGTTTAGAATACGAGTCTATTCCCTTGAGAATTGTCCTATCTACTTGGCTCGTGCTATGCCTTGGTTTAATTTCCCGAAGGCACTTCTCTCAGGAAGTTTCCTCACACTCCAGAGTCGGAGTGAGTCCCTCGAAAGGACTACCATGATAGTGAACCCATGAGTTCACTTTACCCTTACCACTGAATTTATAGCTCGACGAATTAAGAAGACTTTTACTCAGGTCACCAAGCCTAGGGATAATTTACCCAAGAACCCTCTGAAAAATCTATCGGAGCTCTATTGCCCATCGAACTTAACCTTTGCATAGGCGGGAGGGTGGACTTGGCAACATCCTAAAAGTCCCGGAGTATCTGGACCCGTTCATCGGCATTTTGGCATTTCAGCGTTTCGGCACCCGGGAAACCAAAGGGCAAGACCCTTCGTCATCGCAAGTCGCGAAGTCCCAGTATGCGAAACTCCGAATTAGCTTAGTGTGAATAGGTTTCAGCATTTCAACATTTCGACGTTTTGGCACCTGGGAAACCAAAGGGAAAGACCCTTCGTCGTTGCAAGTCGCGAAGTCCTGGTATGCGAAACTCCGAATTGGCCTAGTGTGAATAGGTTTCGGCATTTCGACATTTCAGCACCCGGGAAACCAAAGGGAAAGACCCTTTGTCGTCGCAAGTCATGAAGTCCCGGTATGCGAAACTCCAAATCAACTTAGTGTGAATAGGTTTTAGCATTTAGGCGTTTCGATACCTGGGAGACCAAAGGGGAAGATCCCTCGTCTTCGCAAGTCATGAAATCCCAGTTCACGAAACTCTGGGAGGATCTGGACCGTCCATCGGAGGAGACGCGTGGTGAGCGGTCAGAGTTCGGGGAAAGCTCTGAAACCCCGTAAGCCTTTGGATCTCGTAGGATAGCAAGGGGGTCAAGGATGAGTGTCCTTCAATGCCCTTAAGCTCAGGAGGGATAGTGACCGTTAGATCTAGATCAACAAGGTTCGTTGATCTCCTACACGAATTCCCACATCAGAATTCAGGGATTTGAGTGACAGGAGTTCTGGAGTCGTTGCATTGTGAACTCCCGGTTCGTGAAACTCCAAAGAGATCTAGACCATTGGATCCATATCGTCGAGGACCGTCGGATCTTGTACAAGAACTCGCGTATCAAATTTTGGGTTTCGAGGTTCAAAGAGTCGAAATACTCGATTCTCTTGCATTTCGAACTCCCGGTTACCGAAATCCCGATACGTCCAGGACCATTGGATTAGGAGGAGATTCGCAGTCATCGATCTCAACGAAGGTACGATTTCGGGTTTCGGGGTTTGAAGAGTCGAAGGACTTGACTCTCGAGTATCGCTGAGTCGCGAATTGCGAAAGGCGCCTCTTGGCTTGGCCCGTGGTCATAACCGATGATCACATGAAGGTGAAGTCCACGCTTGGTGCTTGAGTTGTACACGACGGGTTTTCAATGAAAGAACTGGTGGATTGGTTTAGTGAAGGTTCCAACAGGAAGAGCTAGCCTGCGCTAGGACCTCGTAGGAACTTGGGGATTCTGTCCCTTGAGAAAAAGGAGAAAAAGGAGAAAAATCTATTAGGTCGTAGTGGGTATGTTACAATTGAGTAGCGTGCAAGACACATTGAGAGAAGGAGCTTAAGAGATTTTTGAGTACGCTTGAGAGAGGAAAGAGGGCAGCAAGAAGGACACGTTTTCCAAGAGAGCTAGGGCACAAATCCCAAGGAGGAATTTATGTTTGAGTGCTAGGTTGATTTTCTGATGTTGGAGGCCATATTGTATGGATCCGTATAATCCGTACAATAAGAGGAAAAGGGCATGGAAATCGAGGTACGCTAGGCATACTTTTCGAGGCTGGTTTTGTTGTTGTTGGGCTGTATAGAATAGTTCGTACAACAGGCTATTTGCATGAACTTTGAGGTGCATAATTTCTGGGTGGGTTGTACAACAATATAGACTTAGCACAAAAATCGAGGCAGATTTTGTGCTGTAAGTGGTTTTTCTCTCAATGGCTAGAAAAATGTTATTGCTGCAGTTATGTACTTTCCTGAAGCTGAATAATAGAATCTCTCTCTCTCTCTCTCATTGGGTTTTCCCACATTAGGGTTTTCCGTGGCATTTGCCTAAATTTCTGATTTATTCATGGGTGATTGAATGCTCGTCATTGTGTTTATTTCTGCTACATAATTATTTAGCAATGTGTATTTCTTCTTATGGAATATTAGCTTGTTGATCTTTTGTCATTAAAATTTACAACATGGTTGAAAAAGAATGTTAAAAAATAATGGAATATGTTCCGTTGATTTATTTTGATTAAGGGAGGAAACAAAGATAAAATAAAATTAAATAGATTTAGAGTTATAAATTAAGAGGTTCATATTTTTTTAAAATATAGGGAGAATGATGCAAAGTATGAATATTATGGAGATGAAAATTTAAGCATAGTATGGTGGGAGTATGTCATTTAATAAAGTAGTAGATAGTTATAGATAAGTTGAGGATTGGAGATGTAGAGAAGATGATATCCATATAACACTGTGACATGGGCTTTATCTACCATGTCCCCTTTAGTATAGAAGTAACTTTAAAAATGGATTATTTCATTATCATAAGATCTATATTTAGAGAAATGGCCGAAGATGATAGGAGGAGAGGAAGAATGGGCTCAAAGGAGCCTTAGGATCCCTATGGGAATTAGCTTAATTTTTTTGTTTGGACTTGTCAGTTGTGTGCCAATTGTGTGAAATGAGTTATGGGAATTAAAATTTAACTTCTTGGACTTGTCACTTGTATGTTTATTGTGTGAAATGAGTGTTGGAATTCACTAGGAGAATCCTCAACATCCTTCTGGGCATTTGTCACTAGGTGAATTCCTTTATGGTCTATGTGCCAATAATATGTAATGCATTTTGTGATTTGGATTCAACCGATATTTAATTTTTTGTTGGAATAAGTAGTTGTTGGGTGTATAGTTTTTTCCATGCTACAATTTGTTCTTTGTTGAGAATCTTAAGGAATTTATGTGTCCTTAGATTAGGAATGATGTTTTGATCTCCAATTATTATAATTTGAGTGGTTTATTTTTAGTCATGGTTAATAAAATTAGACCTTTGTGTTGTGCTTATGAGATGGGTCAAATTCAAAGCCTTTGATTAATATTCAATATTGTAGGAAGTGGTGAGACCCTATTTTGAGCCGCTTTCAATTCTCTCCACTTGAATTTACGATTTTTTTTTCTTTTTGTCATATTCCTCTCGCTTGCTCCTCCCCATGTTCAGCAGGCCTTATTCACTCAACAATCCAATAATATGTTGGTGCTATTTCTCACCACAAGCCTAGAAAAGTAATCTTTTAGTAAGCTAAGGCAGTCCTTGCTGTGCACCTCAACACTTCACGTACGGTAGGCATCCTATCATATTGTGATTCATAATCTTTTAGTCTATGCCACCAACACCGACCTTAATTAATTTTGCAAAATTTAATTGTTTTATCTCTATTTTCCATTCCATTGTGCATTTAATTATGATTTTTCAATGGCTTGAAAATAATAATTAAATGCATGAAATAGTGCTATAGAAATCAATCATAAAGACCAATAATAACACAGATATTTTACCTTGGAAACTGATTTTGAGAAAATGATCAAGAAATGCATTTGTTTGACTCTTTTATGCTCATGAATTTTTACGAACGTGAGCTAAGGAGTTATAACTCTCATATAAAGATGTTATGTTTTAATTGTGGAAAAGATGGACATCATGCTAAGGATTGTTGGTATAAGCATAAACATGAGAACAAATATAGAAATTCAAGGCAGAATAGTAATTTTGCTGAAAGGGGTGATAATGGTAA
>JASDQU010505630.1:14201-37818 GCA_032191745.1 Picea mariana | reverse complement strand
TGATTGCATTAGCTACAAAACATAAATGGAACCTACATCAGTTAGATGTGAAGTCTGCTTTTCTGAATGGAGAATTAAAGGAGGAAGTATATCTTGTACAACCTGAAGGATTTGTTAAACAGGGACAGGAACATTTGGTATGCAAATTGAAAAAGGCTCTATATGGATTAAAACAAGCACCCAGGTCTTGGTATGACAAGATATACAATTTCTTTCTGCAAAAAGGATTTGTGAAGAGTAAGAATGATCCAAATATCTATATTAAGAAAGATGAAAAAGAACATATTGTTTTGATTTCTCTCTATGTTGATGATCTAATCATAACAGGAAATGCTTCTAAGCTAATTGATGAAATCAAAAAGCAGTTATCACAGGTCTTTGAAATGAAGGATCTTGGAGAACTACATTATTGTCTGGGTCTTGAAGTATGGAAAGAAAATGGTGTGACACTGGTTACACAAAGCAAATATACCAGGGAATTGCTTCAGAGATTTGATATGAATGGATGTAAGGTGATGTCTACTCCATTAGAACAGAATGTTAAGCTCTGTAGTGATAATGAGACCAAAGAATTGGATGGAACTATGTATCGACAACTGGTGGGAAGTCTGAATTATCTCACCACAACCAGGCTAGATATTGCCTACTCARTCAGCATCCTTAGTCAGTTCATGGCTAAGCCGCATGAGAGTCACTGGAAAGCAGCAAAAAGAGTCCTTCGTTATTTGAAAGGAACTATTGATTTTGGTATTAAATATACTAATGAATTTGATGTTACGTTGGCAGGATATTCTGATTCTGACTGGGCTGGAAATCTTAGTGACAGAAAGTCAACCACAGGTTATGCCTTTAGAATTGGTTCAGGGGTCGTATCATGGAGCAGTAAGAAACAACCAATTGTTTCTTTGTCTACAACTGAAGCCGAGTACAAAGCCTTGTGTAGTACTACAAGTGAAGCTGTCTGGATGAGGAGAATTCTTGAAGACATGGGAGAAGAACAAAAGGCACCCACAGTTATCAATTGTGATAATCAAAGCTCAATCAAACTTGCTAATAACCCTATGTATCATGCCAGAACTAAGCACATTGAAATTCAGCATCATTTTGTCTGAGAAAAGATACAGTGAAAAGAGATTGACTTAATTTATTGTAACACTGATAAAAATATGGCTGATATTTTCACTAAGCCTATGGGAAAGGCAAAATTTGAAAGTTGCATAGACTTGCTAGGTGTGGTAGAAAATCCATTTCTCCATTAAGGGGGAGTGTTGGAATAATGTAGAAATTAGAATACTTAGTTAAGATTTATGTAACTAAGTGATTGTGGGTTGTTGTGTGCTTGTCCAAATTAGGGTTTGCTGGTGGTTTCAGACCCACCTTTGTAGGAGATCAGTTCAGGTTTGCTGTGCTATTTAAATGGAATGGTTGGCTTCACAGTTTGGTTCTGCCTCTAATAATTAATTATAAATGTTTAAAACTTCTATAACCAAATATGAAGAAGATATTGAATAAAGCAAAGATGAAGAAGATATTGAATAAAGTAAGTCGAAGTTGATGTCATCTATCTTAACATATATACGAATATGAAGAAGATATTGTATCCTTACTAAAGCTGATCTTGGTGTTATGTTGATATATTGGGAGTGAAGAGGACGGACTCACAGAGCACTAATGGCAGATCCCGTCATGATCACCCTCATGAATATCATCGATTTTGGCCGAGAGAAAACTCATTTCGAGTTCGAGCAGCAGAAGCCAAACATTTATGAGCTTTGGTGCAGTGTTAGCAAACCTGTTGTCGCTTGGTCATTGTTTTGCTCATTCACATGCCGAGGGAAAGAGGTAAGCCCTGCAGGGGCATTGCCTGATATGCCTTCGATGCTCGCCAGAAGAGACAACAAAGATTTGAACGAGTGTTGTCCATGGCTCGGACGCAGCTCGTCCACAAAGCCAGGAAGCCTAGGATGCCTCCCATGGCCTATGTGGAGGAGGTTTTTCTGGAAGAACCCATTCAGGCTCCTCCGAAACACCTCCTTGGAGTAGGACAGATGACAACCCGTTTTTTGATATAGACTACATAAGAAGCCTATCCTGGTTTCTGTTAACCGAGCGAGACAGTTGGCAGTCCAGACTTATTTGTAAGTTTGAAAAGTTAATGCAATAGGATCCAAACCTTTTTTACATTTAAAAGAAAAAATCAATAACTTATATATATAATTTAAAAAATATATATATATATATTTATTTTATCATTTAAAAGAATTATAATAAACTCAAAAACCTATATATATATATATATATATATATATATAATAACAGCATAAAAATCTATAATTTTTTAAAGTAAATCTCCAATTTTGAAAAATCAAGGGATACACTCGCAGTCATTACTCTAAACCTGCTTCAACCGCAAATATATTTGATCTTATGAAGTGGATTAATGCAGCCTTTATGAGTCAAACCGGGCGGCTGATGAACGCCTAGAGCCGCCAACATCTGGCGGCCCATCGAGAGACGTCCGTCATCTTGTAGGCATCGTTTTACGTTTTTTTATTTTTTTACAGTTATATTTTTGGGATATTTACTTGAAATCTTGTGAAAATTGTTAGATTTTTAGATTTGATTGATTGTTTCTGTATAATCTGAATATCTTAGAGATTTTTGAATCAATTGAATCAATTTCTACATTTAAAAATAATGGATTTTAAACAACAGAAAATAATAATTTTATAAAAATTTATTTAATCAAATTTAACAAAAAAAAAAACAAAAACAAAACATAAAACAGTTAAACAAAGTCCTAATAATTATCTGTATTAATCCTAACCTTTAATTTTCAAATTTATCTTAATATTCAAAATTTCAATATGAAAATACAAACTAGGATTTGAACCATTATTTATCCACCAAATTTAAACTCATACAAATTTGAGTACCCAGTATCAAACACAGAAAATACTAACTCATTCCTCATCATAACCTGAAAAATGACTGACGCATTCTTCGGATTTGTGGAACCTCACTATCGATTCGATTTTTTTTTTTTTAAAGAACTAAAGCCTAGCGCATTCCTCGGATGTGGGGAACCTCCCTATCGATCATAGACACGGATAATTCTCTTTCTAATCATTCCTGCCGTACAGAGAACCTCTCTTTATATATAACAAAACAAAGCAAAACACATATAACTAGCTTTCTGATCAGTAATGTAAAGCCGACAGGTAAATCCCTGAGCAGTAGTGTAAACAATAAGAAGAAAGTAATGAATAACCTTTATTCCATGAATACTTGTTTTTAAGCAAAGGTACGGTGTGTTCTTCTCTACCAAAAATGGCCCCAATTCCAACGACGCTCCAGCTCCAACTGATGAGCCGCCTGGTCCTGTATTTCAATACTATACAACTTAGGACGTTACCCTAATTTACTTCCTTAATATTCCGCTATGTCGCATGAAACATAAATAGTTAAAGTACCTCCAGTGAGCCAGAGAACAAGAGGCTTCTGCGATGCGTTTTCAGCAGCTTCAAAGATTAAATAAAACAGGGCCTTGCCGCTCCCGTTGTTCAGTGTCACATATCCCGCATAATGAGCGAAATCGACAGGCGCTGGCCGGGGAGATTGATGACCTTGTCGGCTTCAGCTTCCCTCATTCTCACACGATCGTTCTCGCACTCGCCTACCCACAGGAGAAAAACCATAGCCAAAATCCAAACCCACAGAGTTTGAATTCAGTGTCTTAAAGTTTGTATTATACGTAATGTATTTGAAATCTAGTGATTAAATGAAGAATATAATTTTGAGAAATTTAATATATTTTAGTAGTCAATAGTACAGTGAGAAACAGTCATGACTCGTTGCTTGCTATTGACATATGAAGACTGATTTATCCAAACCATGTCATTTCAAATAATCTGTTTGATTTGTCTAAACCATGTCATTTGAAATGAAATAATCTGTTGGTGTTTTTTAAGAAGAAAGACTTTCACTACGGTTGAAGACTGCCAAATACATATAAGTTTAAAACTACTATATCACATTGGCATGGAGAGCGGCGAGTGGCGAGTGGCGATTTTAGGGTTTGAGAGTCGTTTTTAGGTTTCGTTTGGGGGCTCTGCGGCTAGGTCTTGCTAGCCGCATCCCTTGTTTTCGGTGGGCGTCGGGGGTGGTTCGGGGAGGCAGCGGGGCAGGCCGGGATGGTGCTTCTTGCGGTTTCGGTTGGCGTCGGGGTTTGGTTCTGGGTGGCGGCGCTGCGGGCTCGGGTTGGTGTTCCTCCCTTTGGGCGCGCGATACTGTCGGTGTGTTGGGGGCCGGCTCTGTGCTGGATTTCGACGGGAGGCCTGTTCTTCGGAGGGTCCTTTCAGGTGGGTCTTGTCGCGGAGGCAGTGGAGACGTTTGGCAGTAGCGTGCGCTCCCGTGTGATGCGCCATTGTTGGGCGCTTGGGTCCTGTTTTGCTGTCGGCGTCCCCTCTTTCCCATCAGCTGCAGTCGGAGTTCGCGTGATCCGTGGGGCTGTTCTCATCGGTGCCTTCTTTCCCTAAACCATCCTCGGAGGGGTTTTTTGTTTCGGCGGTGGTAGTGTTTCATTGGGCTGCTGTGACGGCTCCCGCGTGGAGCGCCATGTTGGGCGCTTAGGGGCCACACTGTTAGTCGACGTTTTTTTATATCTCCGGGGTTTTTTGCCTTGGTTTTTTGGGTCTCTTTGTTCACAGCCTGCGTGCTGGTGTTTTTGTTTGTACTGGGTTGTGGTGTCTTGTATGCCTTTGTGCATGGATGTTGGCGTTACACGGATTCGGTCACAGCTTGATGCTGGCTTTGTAAATGAATTTATACTCTATATAAATTTGAGTTAATTTTCTCTTGAAAAAAAAAAGTTTAAAACTATTAATCTATTTTTTTAGATTTAAAAAAACCTAACTTTTAATAAAATAAAATAAAACGTAGCAATTTTACGTTCATAGTCCAAAACCACCCATCCACTTAAATTAAAATACATGCAAATTTTGTTTCGAGTGGCTTATAACCTTTCTGAAAGAGAAAAAGCCTTATATTGCATTTTAATTTTCACCTCGGAAAACGTAAAACTAACATCTGTAAAGCATAATCTCGTTCGGCGTTTTTTAAAACAATAATTTTCAGCTAGAAAACATAAACATGACATCTGTAAAACATACGGCGTACATTTTTGCTTTGTTGAATATTTTATGTTTGAAAACTTGTCGTTTCTTTCCAATTTGATGCTACCTCAACCATTAGCATCCATCAATCATTATCTTTGAGATGGGTGGAGGAACTTGCGTGAGTAAGTCGAACTTCTTCCGTCCTCGGGATATTCAAAGTGTACTGTAAAGAGGTATTTCCATTTCTAATGGTCACAGATTTGGAATCCAATGTTAATGTGACTGTTCCTTGTCAAACTTTTTGTAGTTATCTTTCTTTGTCTATCAAAGTTTGTGTGGAATTCTACTTTCTAAAGACCTTTTGCTTCGCAGAATTCTGAAACCGTTTTAGATAGCCGTAGGTTTTTTTTTCCACAGAAAAATTTCATTATATTAGAGGTATAATTTTGTTCTCTACTCTAGAGGTTACAAAACAAGGTAAACAAATACATAGAAGAAAAGAAAAAATGACAATCCATGTTGGTCATAAACAATCTAGTTATGTCTGTCAACACAGTGATTTTATTGGAGAGCGTAAAAAATTTAGGTGTCACTTGTCCTAAAATAATTTTAGAACATGGGGGGCCCTCGTGCCTATCCACCCAGATATTGAAGGTGATGATTCCGACTTTTTTCTTGAATGCAACATTGGAGAGTGAGTCGGCTTCTTTGTTGTTTTCACGATAAATATGTTTGAAGTTGAGCTTGATGAAAGCTGATTGGAGTTGGCCTCATCCTATCCTTCTAGCCCAAGAGGGTGGTGACCTATAGCTTGCCTTTATTTTTTAGCCAATCAATGATGATGCGGGAATCCCCAAACAACAGAAGTGTATCTAAATTTAGTCTGAAGGCCAGAAGGAGAGTGGCCCAAGCACCCAATAATTCTGCCCTGGTGTTGATGCCCTATCCACAGTTAAAGGTCCATCTTTAAAGAGTATTAGGAGAGATATGTGTCACTCTGCATACCATTTGATTGTGAAGCTCCATCGAACTAGTGTGTGGGAGTCTCCTCCGGGGTGAGGATCTTCTGTTTGGTTTTTTTTGTCATTGTTCTTGGGTGAATGGTTGTCTAGGAGTTCTACAGGCCAAGTGATTTGAAGGCCACTGTATTGGCTGAAGGAGGCCTATTTTCAAAGATAAATTTGTTTCTATCAAGCCATACATACCAGCAGACCATGGGAAGGAGGTTTAGTGAGTGATGAGCGATTTTTTACCAGTTTTCAAAGTAATCTGCTAAAGTGTGCCCATCCCAGGAGAAATTTAAATTGAGTGCAACATAGATGTTGACCCAAACAGTTCGGGTGAAAGCACAATTAATGAAGATATGTTGTACTGATTCATCTTCTTGGTTGCAGAGATGACAGATGTTGGGGCCAACCCATCCTTTTTTTTGGACGACGTCCCAGGTATTAATCTTGTTTTCAAGCAAAAGCCAGAGGAAAAGCTTTATCTTGAGAGCTAAATTCCAAGTCCAGAGACTATGTCTCCAGCCACCGATAGAGTTATGGCTTGTCTGATTAGAGATTTCTGTGTAAACATTGTTTATTGTCAGGTAACCCGATCGGTCGCCCCCCGTCCACATCGGTTGATCATCAAATGCTTGGAGTTGGATGCTCGTGCTCGCAAGATGTTGGCAGAAGGTATTACATTCGGGAGCTAAGTGAGCAGGTAGCCCGAGATCCTGGTTGGTTCTGTTTAAGAGAAGTCCAGGGCTGCGAGTCCCAGATGCTTGGAAAAGGTACAAGACGTTTTTAGAATTTAAGGAGGAGATTGGTTTAGGGGAGAGGTGTGAGTTATGTTCCATTCGAACGATGTGGTCCTTGCCAAGGATGATGGAGTGCCCCATGCTCGGGTTCCAACATAGAAAATTGGATATCCAACTCACGGATTTTGTAATATTTCTCCAAAAAGTTGAGGCCGATCTTGTAGAGGGCACTGTTGTTCTGAGCCAGGAGTCCACCGAAACATAAGGCATGCATTTATCTTTTAAGACTAAGTGTCAGATCCCTATGTGTGTTAAAGCACGCCAATGAGTATTGGCCGCCAGAGCTTGATTGGAGTGGGAGAGGTTCTTGATTCTGCAACCCCCTTTTCTTTTTGGTTTTGCTAGAGTTTCCTAGTTGCACATGTGTTGGTGACTGTGGTTTGAGCATCCTGACCAGAGAAAGTTGAAAGACAACTTCCTTAGCTTGTTTAGTACAGTGGCAGGTATGGCCACTAGCGCCATCCAGAAAATGGGTTGACCTTCCAAGACTCCTTTGATAAGGCTGTAACGGCCTCCTAAGGAAAGCCAGCGGTTACACCAGTGATCGATTCTTTTCTCGACTTTGGCAATGAGCCAATTCCAATCGGTGGGCTTGAGTGAATCTGCTTTTAAGAAATAGTCGAGATATTTGAAGCCTTCGGAGAGGTGTATAAATCTGTGGGGAAGAAGATCTTTTCGAAGGGCAAGTGAATCGTCTTGAAGGTTTAAATAATGGAAGGCCGATTTGTCCCAGTTAATCAAGAGTCTTGAGGCATTGTAGAAAATATTCAGTAGTTCATTGATCTCCGTCCATTCCTGAATAGAGCCATTAGTCATGATGAAAACATCGTCGGTGAACAGTAGGTGCAAAATCCTGACAACTCTGGAAACTTTTATCTCAGAGCTCTTCCCTTCAGATTGACTATTTTTGAGGAGCAATGACAGACCTTCCATGACCAATATGAATAAAAGAGGGGAGAGTGGGCAGCCCTGCCTCAAGCCTTTGCCACTGCGAAAAAAGGGGTAAGTTTCGCCATTCACCAAGACATAAAAATTTGCAGTTGTCACTCCGCACATGATCCACTTAATAGAGGTAAGACTGAAGCCCGATTGAGTCAGGATTAATCTAAGGAAATCCCAATCTATATAGTCAAAGGCTTTTTTCAGATCTAATTTTAGTATGAGAGCCTTTGATTTTTTTTCCTTGATGTTGTGTAGGCACTCCTGTGTTGTGCCAATGGCATCTAGAATCTGTCTTCCTTTTAAAAACTTGATTTGTTTGCCTGAAAGTGTTCTCGAGAGGATGGGCTTGATCCTGTTAGCAATGATTTTTGTGATCAGTTTGTAACAAAGATTGCATAAGGAAATCGATCTATAGTCCCCAAAGGTGGATGGATTGTTTTCTTTGGGGATGAGTGTTAAGAAAGTCGAGTTCAGGGCGCTTATGATTCTGCCTCTGAGTCTGGAATCCTCCACAAGGTCTAGCAGGTCGGTCCCAACCAAGTAAAAAAAGTGTAGAAAAAATTCTATAGTCCAGCCATCAGGACCTGGAATTCTATCTTTATTAAAGGAATTTAGAGCCCCAAGAACCTCCTGAAGCGTGCATGGACTGTCCAATAAGTTTGAATCTTCTGTTGTGACAAAATGTGGGAAGAGGCTGGCGACAAAAATAGAGTTTTGTGGATAGTTGAGTGTAGACGCCACATAAAAAGGTTTGTAGTGTGTTGTGGATGCATTCTTAAGAGTTGGTTGTCCCCTATGTATAAAACCTGAGTCATAGAGGATCTCCCAAATATGCTTCTTATTCTGTCTCGAACTTGCAAACCGGTGAAAAAATTTCGTATTAAGATCGCCACATTTGATCCAAGTTGCTCTACTATGTTTTCGCCACCAGGCTTCATCAGGAAGGAGTATTTTATTTCTTTCGGTCTCTAGGTGTTGTAAGGAGAGGATCCTGTCACGATGTCCCCCAACTGACATGCCTTCAAGGAGAATTCTCTGGATATTATGTTCCAGTTCTAACAATCTCAATTGGTTGTGTTGTTTGTAATGGCGAGCCCACTGCTTGATGCGACTTTTAAGAGATTTTAATTTCCATACCAAGCGATGTTGAGGCTCTAGTTCAGTGTTGTAGATAGGATCTTTCCAGACTTCCTTTTCAATGTCATTAAACATTTCCTCTTGTAGCCAACTCCGATTCAACTTGAATGGGTATGCTTTTAGAGAGAGTTTGGTCTCGAGTTGAAGGAGGATAGGGGCGTGGTCTGAAAGAAAGGGGTATTCCACCCAGGTTCAGATTCATCTATCCAAAGTAGGCAGTGCTTCTGAGATAAGGACTCTATCTAGCCTTTTTTTGATTGCTTCAGGACCTGTGCGACCATTGCGCCAAGTGGGGACGATGACATATGTCGGGATGTCAACCAGGGCATGTTCTAGGAAGAGATTTTTGAAGTAGCTAGCCAGTGGATCCGTAGATGTTGTAGTTCCCCAGACTTCCCCCATGCTAGTTGTGAGATTCAGGTCCCCTACTATGATGAGGTTAGCATAGTCAAGTATGCCCCGGTTTTCCACCTTATCCCAAAAATGTTTACGCTCAGTGCATGGTCGATAGGTGTTTAGTAGGGAGATCTACTGATTATTCCAGAGGCAAGTACCCGTGAGCAAGATACCACCAATGCAAAGGTGTGGGACCAGATAAAAAATGGTGGGATCCCAAGAGACGACCAAGCCACCTGAGGTACCAATGGAGCTTGCAGAGATTGTAAGCCAATTTAGGTGGAACTGATTCAAGAAAGATCTGCATTTTTGTCCATTCACCATAGTTTCCTATAGGAAGATGATGTTCAACGAAGTTCTGGAGAGCAGTCTTCTGAATCAGGCGGTTTTCAGGGACCCCCCAACCCCTCTTATATTGAGAGAGAGAAGGATCATGATTTGGCTCTGGCAAGGGATTTAATGCCTCTAAGTGCCCCATTGTCAGAGTGATTTGAAGGACCTTCTTTTCTACAGGTAGTCCTAGTTTTAATCGGTGAGTGCACGAAGACTTGTCCCTTTGACCAGGTATAATCGTTGTCCAATACCGTGTTTGGGGCCGCATAAAGGTCCAAATCCTTGCCAGAGGCCAAAGTTCGGAAGGTACCACTTCCTCGGTAGGTAGGGAGGGGGATGGGAGATAGAGATTCCCTATAGGTCGAGATGAGGGAGTTGAGGACGTCTCCTAAGGATCTATTCCCTGTGTCTAACTCACAAGGAAGATGGTCCCTGGTCTCTTCCAGGGTAGTAAGCGAAGGAGGTACTAGATTCATAGTCACAGAGGTTAAGGTGGGGTGTGGAGAGACAGAGAGAGGGGGTTGGGTGGTGGCGAGTGAGGGGTTGTCTGGAGATTGAGCGGGCTCGATGATGACTGAGGCTCGAGAGTGCTCAGTAGGGAGATCAGTGGGGGGGAAGGGATGGTTTGGTAAAGTCTTACAAGAAGGAGTGGTGAGGGAGGTTGAAGGAGGACATGATGGTTCTAGTGGCAGAGAAGTGTCTACCCGAGGAGGAGGTCCATAGTCCGGAGCGAGAAATGAATGAGAAACCAATTGTTCTTTTTCCTAGCTAGTCAGAGTAGAGTAAAGAGTAGGGTATACATGTTTGAGTTTACCTGAAATGGATTCCAAATTCGTCGGGTCCTCATCCTCTAATAGGTCCAGATAAGAAGCTTGTGTGTTCACCTTCGGAGAGTCTCTGCAGGTGGAGAGTTCCAACATGGAGTCTTCAGATAGCTCTTCTTCCACGAAGCCGATGCAGTGTTTCCTTAGTTGACCAGTTTGTCTGTAGAGGGTGCACCTGAAGGGAATTCCGAGGTAGTCTAGCTTTTGGCAGGTGTGATGACCTCTCCATTTGATGTCAATGGTTTCCAACAGTCCCTCATGTATGTCAAGTTCCACTAGAACCTTAGCTACCATTTTGGCGAAGGCCGCAGTGGCCCTTTGTCGACACTGATGAAGCGTCCAAGAGTGTTTCCAATGGCCTCTAGGGATTTTTCATTCTAGAGGTGTAGAGACAAGCTAGGTAGAAATACCCAGAGATGTCGATGGTGGAAATAGTCTTGTGAAGGTTCAAATTTGACTCCCCATCGCTTTAGCATGAGGCTGGTTCTGTCTATCACCCACTGTTGGCACAGGGGTAGAACTAGGGTTCAGCGCACCAACAACGCACCAAAAAAACCCTAACTATCGGCCCTTTCGACAACACCTGCAAAGCAGATGAAGTCTCACTCGAGGTAGAGGCAGGGGTGGTTGCAGGACTCAAGTGTCTGCAACCTTAGTTGGGACACAGATCTGCGATTATAATACTTAATAGAGCACTTAGCAACAACAGTTCATCAATATTCAACCAATAACTATTGCGCAGATAGAACAGAGCATCACATCATTCACTCAGATCCGATGTATTTAAGCACTTTATCATAAACATGCAGGTTATATCTAGCAGATCGAGCACTAAGCACCTTCATATAGGGCAGATCTAACATTCTTACACATCATTAGCACAAAGCATAAGCATATTTATCTATCCCTATCAAATCACTTAGCAAGATAAGTTATAAATGCATCAAGACAAGCACAATGCAGAACAACACAGTGTTTACGTGGTTCACCCCCACCCTGGGGTTATGTCCACCAACTCTTCTTCTTTATTGTCTTCAGTCAATCGGTTACAAGCACAGAGCCTCAAAACCCTACTTCGCCTAGGACAGGAGATCTGCACACCTCGCTAGATCCTCCCTCCTTGCATTACAACAAAAATCACTTCATTTCTTGTTACAATACCTTGCACCTAGCTCTGCAAGTCTCTCACAATATGCACAGAGCATCTACAAACCATACGTGCACTTAGCACTTAGCTTATCAACCTTACATCACATAGATCCCCCTTCTCTATATTGCCTAGACATCTATATATACATTACAAAATAGGCCTAAACATGGGTAAACCCATGGGCCAACATCCCATGCCTGTTACATAATCCCCAAAACCCAAAAAGGACCCAAAAACGGGTCGAGATCCGATGATCTCGGCTTCGTCTTGCGCTCCTCCTTCGACAGGCCGTCGAAGTCCCAAAATAGGTCAAACTTGACCAGATCCCTCAAAAGTTGGTCAAGGGCCAACAGGCCCCCAACACTCACCTATGACTCTTGCCGAGTCACTTTGATGTGAGAAGTTCTGCTTCGAACGCTTCGAGCTTGGCTCGAACTACTTCGACTTGCTGCTGTGCTACAAGCTCTTATTCAACAAACTCTTGAATGACTACATCATTCACAGGTCCTTCCAGGCATTGTTCTACTATGGTGCTAACTTGCTCCAGTTTTTCTCCCTTGATCTCGACCTCTAAGATCAATTGGTAAGCCTTGTCTTGTACAGGTCGGAGTCTCCGAGTTAGTTCCATAAATCTGCTTTAGATAGTGTGGATCTGCTGCTGGGCGGTTCGCTGCTCTTGATATCTCTTCATTCTCTCCACAGCCGTCAGGGATTTCAGCTATGCCTGTAGTGTTTCTGCGTGCTGCTTTGCTTTCTGGAGCTGCGACTCCAATGCCTGCAACTCTGGGTTCTCAGTGAGTTTCTCATATGTCTGGGCATTGCGATGAGTGAATTGCTTACATTCTAAGGTAAGGGCCTTTAGCCTTTCAACTGCGCTCCTGGCAGTTGCTTCTCTTTGGTCCTTTACCTCCTATGGGGTCTCAGGTACAATGCGTAGCTCCAAGTCTACTATGTGTTGCTGCAGCTGCTGGATCACATCTTCAACTTGCGCTACTTGCTTCTAGACTTGATCCTCTGCCTTTATTTCTACGATAGTTACAGAGCGTAGTGCTCTGTTGACCACTTCCTTCACTTCGAGTTGCTCGGTGAGCAACTATTCCTTGCCTTGTTGCAGCTGTGCCTTTTCTTCATCGAACTTGTCTTGGAGAGCACTCTTTTCCTCTTCAACAGCTCGACACTATTCTACAAGTACTCCCTTTACTTGTACCAAATCCTGGGTGGCTTGCGCTGTTTCTTCTTGCTCTCGTTGAAGATGAGATTTGACTGTATCAGCTAATCGGTGGAGTTGAGCTCGTTCATCTCCTAGTTTTGGTGTTCCCAATGATAGAGGCGCAATGGATACTGTGCGGCTGAACTGTAGTGCCTGCTGTACCCCTTGGAGCTTGACCTCAATTCTATTGTACATCTCCTCCTACTTAGCTTCTTGCTTCTCTACTATCTCTAGTGAAGCATCATTAAGGGCTGCTATGATGAAATTGAAATCATTAGAGGTGAGGACGGTCTGCATCTTATTTATGGGGGCTTTTGATCTCTTCCAGGAGGAAGGTTTTGGGGGGGAAACCTTCCTTTTCTTCGAGGGTTCCTCCTCGTCTCTGGGCAACGTTACTTCACCTTCCCTCTGTTCATCTTCTGTGTCATTTCTCTCTTCGCCATCACCTCCTTGCTCTGGTGACATGGAAGAAGTCTTCATTGAGGCACCGCTTAAATCTTGTACTTCGTCAGTCTTCTTTGTTTTGCTAGGTCCGGGTGTATCTTGCGTAGTTTTTGGGTTGTCGATGTCAGACATCTCTGTAGGGTCTACTGGAGAGGCTCTGTGCTTTGATAGGGATAGATAAATCTGCTTATGCTTTGTCAACTTCTGCAAAGTTATTCCACCAAAATACAGCATAGACCCTAATACCCGAGCTGATTATCCCTACTAATGAGAACTTAGGCCTCTTTTACTTTAAAGAGATTAATCCTGATATTGTTCATTTTTTACATTTACCATTAATTTAAACCTAAATTAGTATTTAGTATTGAAACTTGGTAAGGAATGGCTTGTAGTGGCACCTAAAAAATGCCATTGTAGATATTTGCATCTACAATTGAATGACCTCAACAATTGGAACTTGGGCCGCTATTTCCTTTTTAGCCCTATAAAGAATTTTTATATTGATTGTGATTCATTTCCAATCTTTACTGGTTGAAAATGTTTTCAAGCTATAAGAAGCACATTGAGTTATTCTTGATCCAGAAAGGGAAAATATCCAGGGTTCTTGAGAGTGTCGTTGCTTCAAGCAAGCCCAAAATTTTTGGCCTCTGTTAAGCATAATCGATATTATTGTGAATTTTCAAAAACCATATAAATTCCTTGATAGCATGATTTACTATTACACATTAAAATTGAGTAGTGAAATGCAGATTGGTGGATTACCAATTTACCCATTACTATTGAAGATATAAACAAAAATTAAAAAAAATGTATCACATGGGTGATTTGCAAATTGAAACGGTCAATATCTTCACTCCAAACTGTATCACTGTACCCAATATGGCTATCGACTTGAACTACTATTATAAAATTTGCTCACTATGGTAACAAAAAACAATGGTAAGAGTAGGAAAAGGTAACCACAAGAAGAATAAGTAATAAAATAATTTTTTTACTTACAAACTGATCAAGAATTGGAAGAGACTGAAACACCTTGGCAATATTAAATTTGATGTTTGAAACTTGTTAAAATAGGAACTCAGTTTCAGAACTACTTCTGTTTAGAAACTCTAAATGAAAAGGAATGCTTTAAACCTACAGTTTTGCAAGAGAATTAACTTATCCTTTGCTACTATGATGATAATAGGAAACATTGTTTGGCATGTAATTTATGGACCTAGGACAGGGATAGAAGTGAAATAACATGCAAGATTGTCACTCAATACAAGTAGTGTTGGTAATTTATCATCTCCAGCACCAGTTTTTCAAATGAAAAAAAAAAATGCAATTTATCATCTCCAACACCAATTTTTCAAATATTAAAGAAAATGTCAAATGTTTTGAGAAAAAAAACATGTACAAGCCTATGTAGACATAAGGCCATCCCATAATTATCAAAAGTTCCAATTCCAAAACATGAATATTCTCTTCGTCAACAAAATTCCTTAAAAGCACTATGATGTGTGTTCATTATTTTAAAATATGACACCAATATTATAGGGGAAATCTTTACTTGGCATTAGAAACATAAAAACATGCAAAACCTACTAGCTTTGAATTATGTCACAGAAAAGATTTTCCATTTTCCCAAAATTCGTTAGTGTAGTTGAAAGAATATATAGTTCTAAATACTTCGTTCCTACTCCCATACGTCATACAATTGAAATTTATATCATTAGTGGTATGAAGCAAATCGATTCGTTATTGCCTACTCTCTATGGCCTTTACATTCATGAAGTGGAAAATCTCATCTTGCATTCAATGGGCCCAATTTGTGACTATTATTTTGATATTATTGTCATCATTATGCTTTATGGAATATGTAAAGAGTGGGAAAGATGGAAAATATAAGGAAAAATGAACCTTTATAGGGACAATGTCAACTCCCTCGCAAGCCAGAACAAAGAGTTCCATTGTTTAACCCTATTAGTGGTATTCCAACCTTACTCCTGAGTAGAAGGTTGCTAATAATATTTGGACAACTAGTATGGCAAAAACTGGTTGCATGCTTGAAGCTTTTGATTTTAGAGAATTAGTTTCTTTGTGTGCAAGTAGTTTTGACTCGAAGCACACGATGATTCAAGTTGTTGCTGAAGGAAGGAATCACGTTCTTCTTATGTCGAAGGTATTCAAGAAAATACTATGACTGCCCACTCCAAATAAATCTTTGAGGCTTCTAGAGGTCGATTCTTTTCTGGACGTGCAGAGTGGTGGAGTAAATTTGTTGAATGGATTTCTAGCATCACCTTCGAAAATGCTAGGTGATACAACTCACGTTGATATATTCTTTCTATCTAAGCCATACCAAGATTTCTCTTGGCTTTTCTCATAGCTAGTGGGATAGTATTCCACATCCTATATCCCAAGGTATGTTATGTATGTTCTACACTTCTCCATTCAGAAGAAAGGAGTATTTGACTAGGAAGAAATAATCTTGAATGAGATTTCTTATCAAATTTCCAATTACATGAATACAAAGAGTTTTTTTATGACATCCTGTTTTTTGTTCGCTGTGGCATACTATAATGTTTTTAAATGAATTCCCCCAACGGGTACTACTAATGTTGACAATAACCCTATCCAATTTTGGTATTTTGTGTTATGGAAGCATAAGGCACCGTTCCACCTTTTCCAAGTGCAAGACAAATACATCAGAGAGTTTAGACACATGTTCACTACAACACAACCAATGAGGATTACACAAGAAGCTTTAGATTTTCTCAAGGAAAAAGGAATCTATGTATATGAGGAGGAATCCACCTACATCAGACTATGGAAAACCTTTCCTTATCCCCAATTTTGTGTGTGATAGATATTCATCGTTGAATTTTGTAGACAATACAAGTTTTGGTCTTCCTTCTTTGATAAAAAGAGGAAGTGGCATTTATTTCCTTGTCTTTTTGTGTCACTAATATCTCAATTAGAGTCCTAAACCATTTGGCCAACACTGTTGAATTATTAAATTCATTCCATTTGAGAGAAGTCGAAGCCTACATGGATTTGATCGTGAAGGAGCATTTTCTCCCATTTATCTTTAATTGGCTATAATACTTATTTTACAACAATACCAAAAATCATGGAGGGAAATGTTGATAATGATGTTGATACCAGCCAAGTAATTCCTAGAAAAGAGAAACAAATTTGCGATGATGATTTGGTCACACATGTTAGCACGAATACCTAAGCTAAGAAGACAAAATTAAAGAAGGAATGTCAACAAGGTAAATATAAGCAAAGAGGCAAAACTAAGGTTAGTGCTCATACTGGTTCTACTCCCCTCCCACATAAGAGTTCCCTCTCTACACAGAGAAGCCAAGAGAATAATGTGAGTAAAGGAGATAGTAATGAGAAATTCCCAAGAGGAGGTGATGGAGATGACCCCCCTCATCTCAATATAGAGAAGACACATACTGTTGGATAAACAAAGAGGAAAAGGATTAATAGCAATAAAAGTTCTCAGAACCCTGAAGCCCTAGAGAATGTTTTAGTTGATATGGAAGTCAATAATGATAACCGCGTTCTTGAATGGAAAATATTACCAATAAATGATAATCAACAATTAGCAGAGGAGTTGGCCCATGAAGGACCAACAATTTTTGAGGAGAAATCTTTTACCTTGCACAATACTAAATACAATAAAGAGGCTAGAAAATTAAAGATAGAAAAAAATCATGTGTTGAATATTACAACCTTGGTTTTACCCATATTCATCGTCCATTGTTGCAAGTCACAGAAAAGGGTCATGCATTCAATTGTCTCTAGGGGCCCTCTAGGATGAGGCCAAGAGGATCACATCATCAACACAAAGAAGAATGGAAATAAGGACTTGATGAAGAAGGCACCCATTGTTTCCCTGGATATGCTCATGAAGGAAGGAGTCCAAATCCTCCATCTAAATCCCAAACAAGGCGGGGATAGGGGCCAACACTGTTTGACCCCAATAGTGCTCCTGAGAAAATGTGACGCCCCATGGACCGTGTGAAGACGACCAAGGATAGACTCGTAAAAACAATAAGAATAAAAAGGTCATGGAGAAATGGGATTCAGAGAATGATGGATCCAAAGTAGGACCTTTGAGAATACTCAAGATACATCTCACTGCTGGAGATGATTCAGTCCATTCTATCACATAAAAGGAATTAGAAAATATTAGAGTGAAGAAAAGAATAAGCAAGTTGGAGGATGCTCTAAGTCCAAGACCATTGTTTGCAGAACCATAATCTATTATGGTTCTCGAAACAACTCCACAAGACACACCAAGAACATCCTCTAGAGTTAAAAAGGATGCTAAATTGTTAAGTGGTGTTAAGATGTACATTGCAGAAAACACAAACAAGAGGATCAATACAATTATTGAAGCGTGGTAAGTAGGTGACAACGTAAGGAATCTGTCACAAATAATTTATTCTCTTACTAATTTTCTACAACAAGACTTTGACAATGATGAGTATTTTTATAAAAATGCTTTGAGTTAATTTGTAGCCCAAGTGTCAAACATGAGTGAATTTACGAGGAAGCAACATGATTTTCCATCAAATAATAGAATGAATCAGATCAAGGCAGAATGGCTCGCAAGGATTGAGGTCCTTTAAGAATTAATTGTAAGTTGTAAAAAGATTGAGGAGACAATAAGTGATTCATTTCTTAAATTAATCAAAATAATTAAGGAACATGTGGGCCCACCATTGATTAAAGAGTCAACATTGTTAACCAAGGAGCAATTAGAATCTAATTTAAACATACTCAAGATTTCATGGGGTAGTGAGTTTGATAATCTCACTAATTTCCCTAAAGAATAATAAAATGATGGTTGGTTAGCTTTGCTAATGATAATGAAGATCATCTAGCAACTATACAAGAGTTATGCTTCAAGTGCAAGGCTATTGAAGATGAGATATTTTTCTTTTGGGTAAAGCAAGAAATAATGGTTCCATCGTTAAAAGAATATATCGAAAATTGGCTCTAGAGTTCGTTGAATGAAATAACTGATACTCAATAAATACCAAGAAGAAGTTGCACTAAAAAAGTTCAAGTTCCAACTATTTATGAAGCTCTTTCAAGGGATTCAATGGGGAGGAAATCTATCCATCAAACCCTATTTTCATTTTGTGAGTACATTTTTTCGAAGCTTTCTTTTCTTTTTCATCTCAATATGTGATCACCCAACTTTGTTTATTTTTTGTTTACCTGTAAAGATAATCCATGATTGTTTTTATCTCTTTTCCTCCAGGTTACGTCTACTACTATATGGTCCACAGGAGCCCCATCCCAGTCCATTAGGACAAACTCATTTTATTTTATCCTTTAAGTATAAGCGATATTATGTTGTGTTGTTTATGCATGTATTTTATTTGAACTTGGACAACCAATTTGTACTATTCTTTTAAAGACTCCCACAAAGAGTTGTTTGTGGAGCTCATAACTTTTGTGATTTATGAATTTCATTAAAGAATGAAGTCTCGAGTATGTGCTTCCATTTCATCCTTATGATATTAAATGTTTGAAATCATTTAAATCCCTCTGTTTTGGAGCTCTACCATTTTATATCTCTTATGATTTTCTTCGAATCATTTCCCTATATACTAAATGAATGGATTTGATGGAATTGATGTATTTTTTATGTATATTTCAAGTCATTATTCTGCTATGGTTTACAATCCTTGTTTAGTTATTTGTTTTTCCACCTAGTCCACTCTCAGGTGTTCATGGTATAAATGTTTAAATCTATTATTTTGAATAAGTGGATTTAAAAATATGAGTGAGAAAGATGAGTACTACCTCTATAAAATGAAGAGGGGAACTTAAAATATTCTAAGAATACCCTACGAGGTTGACTCTTGTACTCAACATGAAAAGAGATCAAAACCTTCTTAATATATTTGTCTTTTTATTTATACAAATGAAAAATACTTCAATTGACACTTAAATAAATCTTGTTTGAATTTCATCTTTAATATGATTTATGAAGTGTTAATTTCAATATTAGCTTTCTAATTTTTTTTGTTTCCATTGATTCTTGGAAATGCTAAACAATTCAATTCACACACAAAGAAATGTGATTTTAATTTTTTGTTTTAATTAATTTTTGGAGATGCTAAACATTTATGTAATACACCCGGTACTAGAAACATGATTTTTTTTTCTCTGATACCACTTTGTAATGTACCCAGCCACCAAACTGAGCCATGTTACTTCAAAGTTGTAACACACCCATCCTTCTTGAGGAACTTCTATAGTGTGAGGCCTCTAAAATTTCATTTTGTTCTCCTTCAATTATCTCATCTCGAATCGTCTCTCCGAAATGAGCCTCCTCTTTAACTTACCCGTAGTTTTCTAGCGACTACTGTTAGGCGCTAAAAACGACCCTTGGTATTATATCTCGTGACTTCCAAAATTCTTCGGTATGATCTAGCTGAGAACCAAACGCCATCTACGTGGATTCATATTGGTGTTCTACCATGGGAAGTAAGATCCAGTCTAACTCACTGGTTAGCGGGAATTTCAGCATTCGGGGTTCGTGGCCACTTAACTCGCAATCCTTCCGATACACAAACTTCGATCTCATGGATAAGACAACCAAGGTGGTTCCTAAAGGATCCATAGATCCCTGGTCCAGGTCACTTCACGACTTCGGGTACTGGCGGATTTAGTCGCGCCAACGTGTGATTCTCCCGATGCGCAAACTCCGAACTCACTGATCCGACGATCGAGGTGGGCCCCGAAAGATCCTTAGATCAATGATCCACATTACATCGCAACTTCGGGTATCAGAGGATTCACTCGCACCAAGGCGCGATTCTCTTGAGACGCGAACTCCGAACTCACAGATCCAAGGGGCTCAAGGGGTTAACTCTCGCACTCCTTACCATATCCAACAACCATGGCAACCCTTGGATCCTTCCGAACGGATCTCGTCCTTCCACCTTTCAGACAAGGAAAGCTTTTTCCCTTCTGGTATTTTCATATCACTACTTTCCTGAGTTCTCACCTTGAACGGGTTAGGGACTTAGGTCTTGAAATTCATAAGGCAAGGGGGTCAGAGGAAAGTATTCTCTTCAAATGGATGGTTTCAAGTCCACACAATATTTACTATCTCGACCCTTTTAYGAATTACACTTGGGAAGCCCTCCGGAGTGAAATTGGGCATATCGTTTGTCAGTGAGGAGTGTGAGTTCCCGAGGAGATGGAACCATATGCATAACATATCCATTTCACACATAGATGTTCATACATTCATATATATATATATAAATGTGTAAAACCAAGAAATCATTCATCATTCTATTTCAATGATTAAAGCAGGGAAAATACTTATAAGAACCAGACAATGTGAAGCGAATATTGGAAGGGGTGCCCGTTTCCACCCAACCGTAGGCTCATTCAGTGCAAATGGATTTACCACTAGCCACCCCTGAGCTACACCACGATGCTCTGCAACACAACCTTTTCTTCTCGCTCAACCACAATAGGGACATAGGTTACTCTCCTCTTCCCGCAAGATCCTGGCAATGGTTTACACGATACCAAGTAAGGAGGGATAACCTCATTTATCAGCCTGTATCATAATGTTCTCTGCCATTTCCGGTGTCCATAATGCTTATTTTTCCTTTCTTCCTTGAATCCCCAAGATTTACTTCCCGTCTCTTCACTCTTCGCAGGCATGTTTTTCGTCTACCCGCCACACCTTCCCTTCTCGCCTCTTTCAACAAGGTTGTGTGTGGCTCGAATTTCAAGTCAGTGGTCAAGTTTGAAAGCCTTACGGATGAGTGCTTACACACCCCATCCCTCATTAACTCTTGAGGAGGTCTTCCCACCCACCAGCCTGACTGTAATTCATTTCTGGGTCAGAGGACGGTTATGGTCCTGAGCAATTAAATCCAGTAAGCACTGGTTTGGTGAAGGTTAACGCAACCATTCCTGGTCCACTTCACCCTTTCTTCGTATAACATTCATGGTGTCTCTAAGTACACCCCCCTTCTAGTAGTCATGCAACACTTGTCCATTTCCTAGTAAATAAATAGGTTCACATTCGTTTACCTTTCAAACAAAAGTCCATCGAATCAATATTCACACATATAAAGTTATCCTTAGTCTCTTGGCCATTTATAGTTATATTTACAAACTAGGGGAAACATGGTGTTACAATTCCCTCCCCCTTAAAGGACCATCGTCCTTGATGTTCTATCTATTGACATGCCCTATATATACATAAGTGAACAAAAATGGATATGCCTGTCTCATGGCATCCTCCATTTCCCACATAACCTCATTTGGGCCAAAGTGTTTCCATTGCACCTTGACCTGTGCGATGGTTTGGTTCCTGAGTGGGGTTTCCTTCCTATCTGGTATGCACTGAGGTTCTGGAAGGAATTATCCCTCTGGTTCCACCTAGATCACAGACCAGCCAATTATATGATTAGAATCATCTACATATTTCTTCAACAATGAAACATGGAAAAAATTATGTGCTTTTACTGTGGGAGGGAGTGCTAGCTTATAGGATACATGTCCCACTCTATCCATAACTTCAAAGGGTCCGCAATACCGAGGTTCCAACTTGGAACCATCTCCCATCCTCAGGGAAATCTTATTGGGCCTAACTCTGAGATAGACGTGGTCTCCTCTCTTGAATTCTCTGGGGGTTCTCTTTCTGTCGGCATAACTTTTCTGTCTATTCTGAGCGATTTTCAGATTTTGTTTTATTTGAATCACTTGTTGTTCCATTTCTTTCAACATGTCGGGTCCAATTGTAATTCTTTTCACAGGATTACTCCAACTAACTGGAGTGTTGCACGAGCTACCATAGAGGACTTCGAAAGGGCTCATCTTTAGTGATTCTTGGTAGCCGTTGTTGTAGGAAAATTCCACCAGTGGAAGGTAATATTCCCACTTTTTAGGTTGATGCATTACATGCATCTTTAGCATGTCTTCTAATATTTGGTTCACTCTTTTTTTCCATCCATCGGTTTGAGGATGATAGGCTGTGCTAAACAATAGTTTGGTCTCCAGACCAACCATCAAGGATTTCCAAAAGTTTGAAGTAAATTTTGTGTCTTTGTCAGACACAATCTCCTTAGGCATGCCATGTAGTCTGAATATCTCCTTCATGAATATGTTGACAATATCTATTGCCTTGCAAGTCGATTTGACAGGAATAAAATGAGTGGACTTGCTCAATTTATCCACCACTACCATAATAACGTCATTCTGCCTGGCCGATGTTGGTAATCCAGTCATGAAATCCATGGAGATGGTGTCCCATTTCCATTCTAGAATTGGTAGAGGTTGTAATAATCTTGGTGGGTGTCGGTGTTCTGCCTTAACTTGCTGGCATTCTAGACATTTAGCTAAATACTCAACTATGTCTTTCTTCAATCTAGGCCAATAGAATTGTTTCCTGGTGGTCATGACCATCTTCTGATAGCCCAGATGGCCGGTGTATGGTCTCTTGTGAAATTCATCCATTATGAACCTCTTCAAGTCATCGCAACTTGGAATATATAGCATGTTTTGGTAAGTCAACAAACCTCCATCTAGCATCTGGTAGCCTTCATACTTTATCCTAACGAGTTCTTGCTCCAGGTGCGAGGTCACGGTCTGGAAGAATGTGTCTGTTTCTTGTGCATTCCTGATTCTTTCCTTGACATTCGTTTCGCAGGTGCTCACCGCGGCCAGGTGAATTTTTTTCATACTTCTGTTAAGGGCATCGACCACCCTATTTTCCTTTCCTTTGATATGTTTGATTTCGAAATCAAACTCGCTAAGGAGGGCCATCCACCTAGCTTGTATAGCATTGAGTTTTGGTTGGTCAACAGGTGCCTTAATCCACAATGATCTATCATAAGTACAAATTTCCATAGATCCCCACTCCAGGTCACTTCACGACTTCGGGTACCGATGGATTTAGTCGCACCAACGTGTGATTCTCCCGATGCACGAATTCCGAACTCACTGATCCAATGGTCGAGGTGGGCCCCGAAAGATCCTTAGATCAACGGTCCACGTTACATCGCGACTTCAAGTATTGAAGGATTTAGTCACACAAATGCGCGATTCTCCCGACGTGTGAACTCTTAAAGCAAAGGTCAAAGGGGCTCAAGGGGTTAAATCTCAGGCTCTTTACCATATCCAATGACCATGGCAACCCTTCACTCCTTTTGAACAGATCTTGTCCGTTCACCTTTCAAACAAGGAAAGCCTTTTCCCTTCTGATATTTTCAT
>JASDQU010505630.1:876-13594 GCA_032191745.1 Picea mariana | reverse complement strand
TGGCAATGGTTTACACGATACCAAGTAAGGAGGGATAGCCTCATTTATCAGCTTGTATCATAACCTTCTCTACCATTTCTGATGTCCATAACACTTAGTTTTCCTTTCTTCCTTGAAACCCCGAGATTTACTTCCCGTCTCTTCACTCTTCGCAGGCATGTTTTTCCTCTACCCGCCACACCTTCCCTTCTCAACTCTTTCAACAAGGTTGCGTGTGGCTCGAATTCCCAGTCAGTGGTAAAGTATGGAATCCTTATAGATGAGTGCTTACACACCCCATCCCTCATTAACTCTTGAGGAGGTCTTCCCACCCACCAGCCTGACTGTAATTCATTTCTGGGTCAGAGGACGGTTATGGTCCTGAGCAATTAAATCCAGTAAGCATTATTTTGGTGAAGGTTAACGCAACCATTCCTTGTCCCCTTCACCCTTTCTTCATATAGCATTCGTGGTCTCTTAAAGCCTACCCCCCTTCTAGTAGTCATGCAACACTTGTCCATTTCTTAGTAAATAGTTAGGTTCACATTTGTTTACCTTTCAAACAAAAGTACATTGAATCAATATTCACACATATAAAGTTTTCCTTAGTTTCTTGGCCATTTATAGTTATATTTACAAACTGGGGGAAACATAGTGTTACAATTCCCTCCCCCTTAAAGGAACATCATCCTTGATTTTCTATCTATTAACATGCCCTGTATATACATAAGTGATAAAAAATGGATATGCATGTCTCATGGCATCCTCCATTTCCCACGTGGCCTCATCTAGGACAAAGTGTTTCCATTGCACCTTGACCTGTGCGATGGTTCGGTTCCTGAGTGGGGTTTCCTTCTTGTCTAGTATGCATTGAGGTTTTGGCAGGAATTCTCCCTCTGGTTCCACCTGGATCACATACCAGTCAATTATATGATTAGAATCACATACATATTTCTTCAACAATGAAACATGGAAAACATTATGTGCTTTTACTATGGGAGGGAGTGCTAGCCTATAGGCTACATGTCCCACTCTATCTATACTTCAAAGGGTCCACAATACCGAGGTGCCAACTTGGCACTAGGTCCCATCTTCAGGGAACTCTTCCTTGACCTAACTTTGAGATAAACATGGTCTCCTCTCTTGAATTCTCTAGGGGTTCTCTTTCTGTCAGCATAACATTTCTGTCTATTCTGAGGGATTTTCAGATTTTGTTTTATCTGAATCACTTGTTGTTCCATTTCTTTCAACATGTCGGGTCCAATTGTAATTCTATTCACGAGATTACTCCAGCTAACTAGAGTGTTGCATGACCTACCATAAAGGACTTCGAAAGGGATCATCATTAGTGATTCTTGGTAGCCATTGTTGTAGGCAAATTCCACCAGTGGCAGGTAATCTTACCGCTTTTTAGGTTGATGCATTACATGCATCCTTAGCATATCTTCTAATATTTGGTTCACTCTTTCCGTCTGTCCATCGGTTTGAGGATGATAGGCTGTGGTAAACAATAATTTGGTCTCTAGACCAACCATCAAGGATTTCCAAAAGTTTGAAGTAAATTTTGTGTCTCTGTCAGAAACGATCTCCTTAGGCATGCCATGTAGTCTGAATATCTCATTCATGAATATGTTGGCAATATCTATTGCCTTGCAAGTCGATTTGACGGGAATAAAATGAGCGAACTTTCTGAATTTATCCACCACTACCATAATGGTTTCATTCTTCCTAGCCGATGTTGATAATATGGTGATAAAATCCATGGAGATGGTCTCCCATTTCCATTCTGGAATTGGTAGAGGTTTTAATAATCCTGTCGGGTGTTGGTGTTCTGCCTTAACTTGCTGGAATTCTATACATTTAGCTAAATACTCAACTATATCTTTCTTTAATCCAGGCCAATAGAATTATTTCCTGGTGGCTGTGACCATATTTTGATAGCCCGGATGGCCGATGTATGGTCTCTTGTGTAATTCATCCATTATGAACCTCTTCAAGTCATCGCAACTTGGAATGTATAGCCTATTTTGGTAAGTCAACAAACCTCCATATAGCATCTAGTATCCTTCATACTTTATCCCGACGAGTTATTGCTCCAGGTACGAGGTCACGGTCTGGAAGAATGTGTCTATTTCTTGTGCATTCCTAACTCTTTCCCTGACATTTGTTTCACAGGTGCTCACTGCAACCAGGTGAATTGTTTTCATACTTCTGCTAAGGGCATCGACCACCCTATTTTCCTTTCATTTTATATGTTTGATTTCGATATCAAAATTGCTAAGGAGGGCCATCTACCTAGCTTGTCTAGCATTGAGTTTTGGTTGGTCAAACAGGTGCCTCAATCCATAATTGTCTGTCATAAGTACAAATTTCCTACCCAGGAGGTAATGCCTCCACATTTTCAAAGCGTGCACTATGGTGGCCAACTCTAGATCATGGGTCACATAGTTGACTTCATGTTCATGAAATTTTCGAGATTCATAGCAAACTACACTTTATTCTTGCATAAGGACTCCTTTAAGCCCTTCCTTGCAGGCATCTGTACACACGAGGAAGTTGTTATCAGTATCAACGATCTTCAGCATGAGCACATGGGTTAGAAGGTGTTTTAGTGACCGAAACCTTTCTTCACATTCCGTTGTCCAAATGAGTTTAACCCCCTTCCTCTGGAGGGCAGTGATTGGACAACCAATCTTGGAAAACCATTTTATAAATCCCCTATAGCATCCTGCTAAACCCATAAAGGATCTGTTATCTGAAACATCCTTTGGGGTAGGCCATTCCATGATGGATCTGATCTTGTCAGGGTCTAGTGCTACCCATTCTTCATATATGACATGGCCCAAGTAATGTGTTTGCTTCTAGAAAAATTCACACTTGCTAAACTTGGCGTAGAGCTGATGCTCTCTTAGCACTTGAAGTACAAGCCTAAGATGTTCCTCATGTTCCTCCCTATTCCTAGTGTAGATTAAGATATCATCAATAAAAACGAATACAAATTTGTCTAGGAATTTGCTGCGTACATTGTTCATCAAGCACATAAAGGTGGTAGGGGCATTGGTTAATCCAAATGGTACTACCACAAATTCGTAGTGACCATATCTCATCCTGAAGGTGGTTTTGTGGATGTCTTCATCCTTGATTCAGACTTGATGGTACCCAGATCTCAAGTCAATCTTTGAGAAAATGGATGGACCCTGCAATTGATCGAAGAAATCATCGATTCGGGGTAAGGGGTATTTGTTCTTTATGGTTACCTTATTGAGATGTCTATAATCTATGCATAGTCGGAGTGTACCATCTTTCTACTTCACAAACAGGACTAGTGCTCCCCATGGAGACATGCTGGGCCGAATGTAGCCTTTGTCCATCATTTCTTTTAGTTGTAGTTTGAGCTCAACTAGCTCAGGTGTACTCATCCTATAGGGTGTCCTAGATACTGGTACTGCTCCCGGTGTGAGTTCTATTGAGAAGTCAATGTCCCTTCTCGGAGGTAGACTCGGTACCTCTTCTGGAAACACATATCTATAGTCTCTTAGTATGGGATTATCTTATAAGCTTTGTCTATCATCTTCAACAGGTTCTGACACCTGTATTGCATATAGAGGACATCCCTTTCTGAAATACTTTTTTATTTGAAGGTCCGATATTCGTCTCACCGACATAGGTTTCTGGATCCCTTGGAGGGTTATCCTTCTCCCCTCTTCGTTTAAACATTATAGGGTTTTATGATAACAATCCAACGTAGTTTTATATCCAGCTAGCCAGTCCATACCAATCAACAATTCATACGATCCTAGGGGAAGTATGTTAAGGGTAGCTTGGGTGGGAAATCCATCCACAATGAATTGGCAAGCTAGTATGACCTCTGCTATTTTTCGTTTGGTGTCAGTGGCTAACTATACCAACCATGGCTTAATATGTCTATGTGGCTGTAGTTTACACTTATCAATGGTCTGAGGGGCCACATAAATCAAATTAGAACCAGGGTCAATTAAAATTGAGACTAGATGGTTGGCAATCATACCTTCCATCTCTACCATTGAGGCTTGGTGGTCAGCTTGTTTATTATCCACGATTGCATAAAATCGTGGCATACTCCTAGCCACATCATTGACGATGGTAGCTTCTTGGACGTTGTAAAATCTCCTACTGTTCTATTGTCTGTGCGGACAGTTCCTCAGTAGGTGTTCTTCTCCACAACCCCAACATTTCAAGGGTTCCTTCTTTGGGTTATCAGTCTTTCCTAGGGTTGATCCAAAAGGTTTATTTCTACTCTGGGAGGGGAAATTCTGCTGGTGTACACTTTGGGTAGGAAATCTTATCCTTGAATCCTTCTTATAGTTTTTAAATCTGGGAGATTTAAACTCCTTTTTCAGAAACCCCGAACTATTCTTCTGCTTCCAGCCCTCGCGAGGTTCTATTTGAGGCCCAAACTATTCATAACAATGTCTTGCCTTCCGGATAGTGTCTTCTAGGGTCTTTGGCACATCAAACTCAATTATGTTCTGATAGTCCTTAGGTAGCCCACTGATAAATCGCTGCACCTTTTCCTTTTCCTCTTTTATGTAGGGTACATACCTCAACAACTCAAGGAATCTACTAACATACTCCTTTATGGTGAACTGTCCCAGCTTGAGTTCATAGAACTCTTTAGTCTTCTTGTCGAAATGTTTTTCCGACAGATACTTATTCTTGAAGTGTTTCTCAAACTATTTCCAAGATAGGTCCTCTTCATGGATTCGTTTCACATTCTTAAGATCTTCCCACCAAATGGAATCCTTCCTATTTAGTTTGAAGGTGGCCACTCGAGTCTTTAGGGCCTCAGAGAAATCATGAACTATGAAATACTTCTTTAGTCCAAGCAACCAAGCTTCCACCTCTTCTCCTTTCTTAATATCACCATTGAAAGAGGGTGATTTGGCCTTCTTGAATTCTTCGAGATTATGACTTTTGGAATGCTTTCATTTCTTCCATTTTCTTTGAGAATGTGAACTAGTTCTACTACTAGAAGATTCCTCTGAGTCGCCAGTTTCCTTTCCAAATTATTCGTCCGATGCCTGTCCCCTGTCTCCAGATTGGAACTTTCTCGAGGTATTCCTCCCAGTGTGGCCACTTAAAGGAACACATTTTCTATCTCAGGTGGACTTCGACTCCTCTTTGTTTGTTGTCGGTCCACATGAATGGTGTCATGTCACTGTTGTAGTTGTATTTGTATGTTGGATAAACTTTGCAGAAAGACTACATTAATTTTCGTTTGCTTCTCTTTCTCTTTTATCAATCTCTCGTTGCCAGCCTTACAGCTCTGTAATTCGTCCATGAGACTCCTCACAGTCTCAGCCAGATCCAGAGGGGTCTCTACTGCCCTCCTTTCATCATACCCTTCATCTCTATTGTGGGATCCATCCCCCACTTTGTGGCGCATCACCATTCTATATGATTATAGTTTCCTACGATTGATAGACCGCTTGAGTGCAGACAAAACACTTGCTATTAGCTAACATTATATTAGTTCATAAACAACACAAAATTCATATTTCTTAATTACATGAACACACAACAGTAAGATTTCATTCCTTCCTATAATAGGGACTTAACCAGACTTTTAGGAGGTAAATTAAGGTAGGGTATCTCCCTTTAAACCCCTTAATGTGGTCTTTACGCAACTCTTCCATGAACCCAAACATGCCAAGTGTTGTAACCATGCTCTGATACCAATTTGTAACACACCCACCCTTCTGGAGGAACTTCTTTAGTGTGAGGCCTCTAAATTTTTGTTTTGTTCTCCTTCAACTATCTCATCTCGAATCGTCTCTCCAAAATGAGCCTCCTCTTTAACTTGCCCATAATTTTCTAGCGACTACTATCAGGCGCTAAAAATGACCCTTGGTATTATATCTCATTACTTCCCAAATTCTTCCGTATTCTCTAACTGAGAACCGCATGTCATCTACAGGGATTCATCTTGGTGTTCTACCTTGGGATGTAAGATCCAGTGATCAACCCTTAACATTTGGTGTAACTCTTTTCTAACTCACTGGCTAGCGAGAATTTCAACATTTGGGGTTTGTGGCCACTTAACTCGCAATCCTTCCGATACGCGAACTTCGATCTCATGGATCGGACGACCAAGGTGGGTCCCAAAGGATATGTAGATCCCTAATCCAGGTCACTTCACGACTTCGGGTACCGACGGATTTAGTCACACCAACGTGTGATTTTCCCGATGCGTGAACTCCGAACTCACCGATCCGACGGTCGAGGTGGGCCCCGAAATATCCTTAGATCAATGGTCCACATTACATCGTGACTTCGAGGATCGGAGGATTCAGTCGCACCAATGAACGATTCTCCCGACGCCCGAACTTTGAACTCACAGATCCAAGGGGCTCAAGGGGTTAACTCTTGTGCTCTTTACCATAGCCAATAGACATGGCAGCCCTTGTCTCCTTCCGAATGGATCTCATCTGTCCACCTTTCGGACAAGGAAAGCCTTTTCCCTTCCAGTATTTTCATATCACTACTTTCCTGAGTTCTCACCCTAAACGGGTTAGGGACATGGGTCTCGAAATTCACAAGGAAAGGGGGTCAGGGGAAAGTATTCTCTTTAGATGGATGGTTTCAGGTCCACACAATATTTCCTATCTCAACCATTTTACGAATTACTCCCGGGAAGCCCTTCTGAGTGAAACAAGGCATACGGTTTGTCTGTGAGGAGTGTGAGTTCTCGAGGAGATGGAAGCATATGCATAACATAGCCATTTCACACAGAGATGTTCATACATGCATATATATATGTGTGTGTGTGTGTGTGTGTGTAAAACCAAGAAATCATTCATCATTCTATTTCAACGATTAAAGCAGGGAAAGACTTATCAGAACCAGACAATGTGAAGCGACTACTCGAAGGGGTGCCCGTTTCCACACAACTGTATACTCAGTCACTCCAAATGGATTTACCACTATCCACCCCCAATCTAGACCACGATGCTCTGGAGCACAACCTTTTCTTCTCGCTCAACCACAATAGGGACAAAGGCTACTCTCCTCTTCTCGCAGGATCCTGACAATGGTTTACACGATACCAAGTAAGGAGGTCTAGCCTCGTTTATCATCTTGTATCATAACCTTCTCTGCCATTTTTGGTGTCCATAATGCTTAGTTTTCCTTTCTTCCTTGAATCCCCAAGATTTACTTCCCGTCTCTGCACTCTTTGCAGGCATGTTTTTCCTCTACCCACCACACCTTCCCTTCTCGCCTCTTTCAACTAGGTCACCCGTGGCTCGAATTCCCAGTCAATGGTCAAGTCTAAAATCCTTACAGATGAGTGCTTACACACCCCATCCCTCATTAACTCTTGAGAAGGTCTTCCCAACCACTAGCCTGATTGTAATTCATTTTTGGGTCAGAGGACAGTTCTGGTCCTGAGAAATTAAATCCAGTAAGCACTAGTTTGGTGAAGATTAACGCAACCATTCCTGGTCCCCTTCACCCTTTCTTCATATAGCATTCGAGGTCTCTCTAACGACACCCCCCTTCTAGTAGTCATGCAACACTTGTCCATTTCTTAGTAAATAGTTAGGTTCACATTCGTTTACCTTTCAAACAAAAGTCCATTGAATCAATATTCACACATATAAAGTTTTCCTTAGTCTCTTGGCCATTTATAGTTATATTTACAAACTGGGGGAAACAAGGTGTTACAAAAGCACACTTCAAGAACTGATTTCAAATGTCTGTTCAAATATTTTATTAATCAAGAGCATGAAACTAGTGCATGCAATTAATAAGATTCATGCTAAACCATAAAAGAAAAGAATCACATGCCATGTACAACATTAACAAAAAACATGCACATATAAACACATCATAGAGATCATAAATACAAAGAGGAATATACATTATACATAAAACACAGAGAGCACTTATATTTAATTTAAACCATTCATCAACTAGTTGCAGACCAAGGATGTTCCACCCAACCATATATGTTTTTGTTCATTCACTCTCAACAATAGGTCGCCCCTGAGAAAGGGATATGAATCCACAAGGATGGATCCTAGGTCGAATCTAAACACACAACTGTTAGCTATCAAGCTCTTAGGTTTTCCCAACGACATAGCAATCACGATTTTCCATCTCTCTTCTCCTTCACCCTACACAACCCAAATAAATGAACTTTGTTTACTACCACACAGTCCCTCAAGATTTCCACCTCTTTCCAAGGCTCCAGTGCTACTGATTAGGAAATCTCAATGTTAGAACTCTCAATATTCACCACTGTGAACAAGTTTATCAACATGCCAATGCTTATTAGGAATACATGCATTCATTCTTTTTGGAATAAGAAATAACTTCTTATTCCATCCAACAATGGATCTCCTCCTCCTACCATTCATTTCTATGCCATACCCAACACACAAATGAACAAGAGTGAGTGAGGGAATTATAAGAAACGATGAATGAAGAACCCCCAATTGAATAATCAATAAAATGAGGGAGCAATAATGAATGTGCAACATGATGAACAATCCACATGCTATGTTTAAATAGAAAGGACATGGTCTCCCCAAGAGACTCACGCACCCAAAGAGACAACGTGGTATCCCCAAGAGACTCATGTGCCCCCTCACACAAATGTGGGTAAATAAATGAATAATAAAATGATTAGCTCCTTAACCCCCTCTCTCATGGAATTATAGCTCCCTATCTCTTGAAGTATTACATTTCTAGGCACCCCAACCTTTCAATCATACTGGCTCACAAGCCGAAGTCACATTTACATAACACCTTCTAGTCATAAGTATTAAAACCGGGGATGTTACATCCCCCATCCATTATTTTTGCACTATCCCCAACGCACAACAACATATCGAATTTCTTAATATTACAAAACTAGGCTCGCGAACCTTTAATCCACACAGGAAGTCCAACCCAATGCTTATATACATAGGAACTTCGACATAAAAATATGCATACATAGGCACTCCAACACAAAACATGCATTATGGTTTCACAATTTATATTTCTGGTAGCTATTCCAACCAACAAGCTCTCATTCTCCATCAACTTGCACAACCCAAATAAGTGTACCCCCTTCTCTACTCTACAGTCCTTCAGGTTGTACCACTCCTATTCAAGGCTCCACTGCAATCAGTCAAGAAGTCTTAGAGTTGCAACTACATCAAATCTAACTACAACAAGTCCACTGGAATTTCTTCGTTCCATGCCTTTGTCCTTGAGGTTGATTTCCTTCTGGTGCTCTCTTCCTGAGCTTTCGGCTTCAATAGTACACATCTCATCTGTATTACACACATACAATCATCATGAGATGTAATCATAACAATTTCACTCATTAAATGTAAAATATTTTTCATAAGGAAACTTAAATTTCCCCAAGTATGATATTCCATCTCATAATTTCTTGGCTCTTGCTATGGTGGGAATCAATATTTATTATTTCTTAAATCAGTGTCATACTTTCAACCACTCTTCCTGTAATTTTCTTAATTTCCAAGCAGCCAAACAAATTTGTTAGCATATCATAATTAATTTCTCAAATCTATTTTATATAGGAAAAAAAAAATTTCCATGCATGATTTTTCTGCTCATAATTCGTTTGGCTCTTGAAGTTGTAGATATCACTCTTCCATATGGGTTTACATCATTTCCATATCCAAGAGTACTCTACCTGCAATTTTCCCAGTTTACACTCAGCCAAAGAAAATATCAATATCTCTTGTACAATATATTTTTATGGAAACACTTTCAAAAATTCACAAAATGATCTTAGAATTGTTTACAACAACAATTCAATCACTTCCATTAATCCCACTATTAACTGGATTGAAACCATCATTCTCTACAAAAGTATTATCAACCAATATTTTATTTCATCTAGCCGCCAATATTTTCATTACTCCGTTCCACTGACAGAGCTTTTCTATAATCCATCATTATGTAACTACTTTAACCTGCAACTTTGTTGTTGCAAGATCTAACAACTCCCGAAATGTTCTCAACTTCATGAGTTAGTAATAATAACATATTTTCTATGAAATATAATATATACATGCATTCACGAAAATGCATTCAACAATTACTTTAAGCATAAACAACTCTATGTTAGAATGCATGTGTGCAACTCTACCACTTGCACACTTTTATAACTTATTCATGCATACCTATTCAATGCACTTTTGCATTGATTTCAGAATGTCAAATTCATGCATCCCACCATGATGAATTGGAAGGTCTAGCCAATTCCTCAACACATCATCCACACATTTCCTAATTACCCACCTGAATATTTGGATACCTTAATTTTTAACCCAAACACAATACCAAAAATATAATTCGTGGGTGCTCTTCAGTGTTGGCAAAAAGGTTGCAGTCCAAACATCAATTATAGTAGGAAGACAATAGATTACTTGTGTGGCACCATAGGCTTTCCATATCCAACCATGCCATGGCCTTGCACATGACCATATGTTTTGGCATTCATTTCTATAACATGTTTATACCCCCCCAATTTACTTTGGTTATTAACCCATAACCAACACATTCCTAACATGCTATTATGTCATATGAATGCATTCTAAAATTAAATAGATTTTACAAATATTACATGCATTCAACCTTTACCACATCAAATGGTAAATCATTCCAATGAAAACATTCAAAATACATAATAATATCACTTTAAATGTTAAAATTTGGCTGAGGAAATTCTTACCCAAATTCCCTAAAGCAATTATGCAACATAATACAAAAAATTCATACCTGCATGTTGGGTATGTGTTATATTATTTACATCACTAGATCTAGTGTCTGCATTGCATCGAGCATGCAGGGGGTCACAAGGGGGCATATCCCCCTTGTTCGATGGGTTTGTAGGGGTGCAGGAACCCCCTTTCATAGGGGTTAGGGGGTGGCGTCCCTGAAAATAAAAAATTGGGCATTTTTGCATCCGTTTTTAGTGGTTTTTCGACACATGGTTTTTGCTGATGGTTTTCTAATTTCAGTTAAGGAATTAGGGTTGTTGACTAATTTGTGTATATGGATTAGGGTTTGGATGACACACGATTCATTGTGTATATTTAATTGAAGAAGATGATGAATAACACATATTAGAGGTGCGACTCTAAACATGTTGTTGGTTTTCCCAGTTTAGGTTTCCAGGGTAAAAATCTTTGTGTAATGTGTGTGTGCGCCATTGTATCTTTTTTGTTTTTACTAAGAATATGTTTGTAGTAATTAATTGTACAAGGTTAATATCTACATTTCATATCAGAGCAATTATTGGCTTTAGGGGGACACCTTTGTGGTCAGGGGTTTGGCTTAGGTCTGTGATAAGCCTTGTTATAGTGGGAGATCTTTGGTATTGATTCTTCAGATGAAAGTAAATGGCGAGCAGTTTGAAAATAGAGATCGATAAATTTAATGGGAAACATTTTGAGCTGTGGAAGCTCGAGTTGGAAGATCTGTTGGTAGACAAAGATCAGTGGATCACGGTGGATCTAGGTACTTCACCTACAAGAACATCAAAATAAGATTGGAAAAAGTTGGATTAGGAGGCAAAGAGCACAATCCATCTACGTTTCTCAGATTCATTATTATTGATTGTGTTAGGGGAAACTACAACCAAGGAATTATGGGATAAGTTGGCGACTTTGTATCAGTCTAAGTCCCTGGTAAACAAACTTTTCATGCGGAAGAAGCTGTATAAACTGAGGATGAAATATGGAGACTTGGTGATAGAGCATTTGAATGACATCAATATCGTGGTAAGTTAGTTATTATCTGTTGATATTAAAATTTCATATGAAGATAAGTGTATCAATTTATTGTGCTCTTTACCAAACTCGTAGGGTAGTCTAGTTGTGGCCATAAGTAGTAATACAACTACTTTAAGTTTCGATGATGTTGTCTCATCCTTGTTGTCAGAGGATATTAGATGGAAGAACATGGAAGAACATGGTTAAAAGAGCACTTTGATGCTTTTCTTTTGGATTATCACAGGTTTACATTGTACATAAAAATTGTAGAAATGACAGATCACCCAAGGAAACTCATGCATGCAGGTCTGATCGAAAAGAAACTCATAATATGCACAATTGTCGGAAAAATTAATGACAATAGTCCAGAATTCACCCTAAATGCAATCCCAAAATTTCTGAATCTGCAGTCTTATTGCTTGAATTCTAGAACTAGAGTGACAGGTCTCAACAATTGACAATTTGATGAAGCCGAGACCATACTGTTATTAGCATGATTTCTGTATTTTGATATCCGAATAAAACAAAAACCATAAAAGTGATAAAAAAATAAAATCATAAAAATCAAAACATTGCAAATGGACCTTTTACTCACTTCCTAAACTATAATCAAAACGTGTTTATTTATGCTTAACATTAATATGTTTTCTTTGAGTCACTGTCACAGCAATCAAAGACAAACAAGTATGCAAGGGCAACAGGTATATTAACGCAGTTTATTTCATTGAATTGCTCGCATTTGCATTTAATTCTGCATTTTTTTTTTTTCGATGCTCTCACATTTTGTTGCAGGAAAATGATAACCTTTTACAGGTTCAAAGATGATTGCAATTGCTGATTGCTGTGATTTTTCAAAGAATCACAAATTGTTGACAAACATGCTTTGATCAACAACTTGACAGAGCTGTTACTCATCATAAACATCATGACGCTCGTTGTTACACAGAAACCCTTCATAACCC